>JARVZY010010888.1:0-27136 GCA_030686995.1 Artemisia argyi | reverse complement strand
ACTACCACTCACCGGAGAATACTCCACCAGCCATTATTCCCGGTAACACCATCACCACCACCACAACCACCATCATCACCAACCACCACCGACAACCCATTCTTCCACTCAAACCCTGATGACCCAAACGCACCATCACCACCACAACAACCACCGTCGCAACCATCCACCACCACCACGACTAACTCCACTCACCCCATAGCCCCACAACCAGCTAACAAACCAGCTAAAAAAATAGCAGTAGTAATATCAGTCGGAATAGTGACGCTTGGTATGCTGTCAGCATTAGCTTTTTTTATATACCGACATAAAACAAGACAACAAAACGACACGACGAAACTTGTACGAGGTAACAGTTTTCATGAAACGTCATCTAACAACAACAACTTACCGCCGTCAAATTTCTTATATATAGGCACAGTTGAACCACCTAGGACTGAATCTTTGTCGGATAACAACACTGCTACTTCAGTTAGTGTTAGTTCCCCTTATAGTAAGTTACATAGTATTAAAAGATCATCTCATGATCGGTATAGACCTAGTCCCGAGTTACAACCACTTCCACCGTTGAAAAAAGCACAACAACCTACACAACAACCGACCCATACGTCAGACATGACGTCATCATCATCATCATCTGATGATGATTTAGAAGAAGTTGAACAGGAGACTAATGAGTTTTATACACCACATGGTTCTACTGCTAGTACTACTGCTAGCACAGATGATGGGTATTCTCTGTTTAGTATAAATGCCACGCGTAAGATAAATTCGAGTTACATGTCTCATTCGAAACGAACGAGTCCCAAGTCGAGGCTTTCGGTTTCGAGCTCTCCGGATACTCAATCTGATCATCAGCATTCTCCTGTGGTGAAAAGTGGGAACAGGAGGGCTAAATTTGGTGGGCCACCGCCTGCTCCTGATATGACACGGTTGAATCTTGGTAGGAAGCCGCCTCAGCCGCCTCCGTTGCCTCCGGTGTTGCTGACGCCAACAGAGAAGGGTGGTGCGGCTTCTTCGATTAAGGGTTCAAAGTCAATGAGTCCTGGTGGTGCTAAAGTGATTCCAAAGATTGTTAAAACATTGTCTTTGCCAGATGGGAAGAATGATGATCTTGAAGGTGGTGATTCGAAGCCGAAGCTGAGGCCGTTACATTGGGATAAAGTGAGGGCTACTTCGGATAGAGCTACCGTTTGGGACCAGCTGAAATCGAGTTCGTTTCAGTAAGTGTGTGAAATTGATTAAATTGTGTGATTGTGGGATGTTAAAGATTGGATTTTGGATGTTTAATTTTGTTTGATTTTGTAGATTGAATGAGGATGTAATGGAGTCTCTTTTTGGATGTGATTCGGGTGGTTCTGGGAAGAAAGAAGATGGTCGGAAACCAAGTGTAGGTCCTGTTATTCGGGAGAATAGCGTGTTGGATCCGAAGAAGTCGCAGAATATAGCAATACTTTTGAGAGCATTAAATGTGACACAGGAAGAAGTATCAAAAGCACTTCTAGATGGTAAATTTCGACTCAAAGCCTTTACTTTGCATATTAGAAACAACTATTAGGCAAAACTTAAAAAGAAAAATGGCTAGCAAAATGTTCACAAATAACAATAAATTGAGTAATGTGGTTTAGTGGAAAAGATCTTGTGTGGTACATGGATTTCTAACTATGAATGTTTAAACCAGAATCCTTAAATATGAAGTTACAATTGGGTCAGCCAGTACATAATTATTGCCCTTAGCTCTATGGCAGTTACTTGTTCTTTTGCAATTCTACTTTGGGTTGTGCTGCCAAGTGTCAGTCCAGGTCAAAATCCATTTGGGTTGTCAGCAATTCCAAGTCACATTTAACAGAAACTGTAAAGATATGTCATTCATCACTTAATACATCTGCATCTTAGGCCGTTTGTTTTCGGTGGAACAGGAAATGGAGACAATTTGGGTGCTGAACTCCTGGAAACACTTGTAAAGATGGCTCCAACAAAAGAGGAAGAGATAAAACTACGAGATTACAGAGGTGATATATCAACATTAGGGTCTGCAGAAAGATTCTTGAAGGCAATACTTGATATCCCATTCGCATTCAAAAGAGCCGAAGCCATGCTTTACCGAGCAAACTTTGAAAATGAAATAATATTCTTGAGGTCTTCTTTTCAGACATTAGAGGTACTTTTTTTAAATCATTCAACAAAGTAAAAAACTGGAATTTGTAGCTGATTTTATATGTATTTTATCTCAGTCAGCAAGTGAAGAACTAAAGAACAGCCGGTTATTCCTAAAGCTTCTTGAAGCTGTTTTACAAACAGGAAATCGCATGAATGTTGGCACGAATCGTGGTGAGGCCAAAGCATTCAAACTAGACACTCTCCTAAAATTAGTGGATGTAAAAGGAACAGATGGAAAAACAACCTTACTTCATTTCGTGGTTCAAGAAATCATCAGATCAGAAAGTACAGATTCTAATACCAAAACCGAACCGTATCCAACATTCAGTGAAGGTACTTTTAAGAAACAAGGACTACAAATAGTCAGTGGGCTAAGCCGAGAATTAAGTCATGTCAAGAAAGCAGCAGGAATGGATTCGGATGTCTTACGTGGTTACGTGTCAAAACTTGAAACAGGGTTGCAGAAAATTCGATCAGAAGGTCACGAGACCTCAGAAACGCAAGGAAACTTTTACGGGTCAATGAGAGTGTTCTTTAAAGAAGCGGAAATAGAACTTGCAAAGATCAAGATTGATGAAAAGAAGGCGTTGACATCTGTGAAAGAGGTAACCGAGTATTTCCATGGTGATAACGCAAAAGAGGGAGCATACCCTCTAAGAATCTTTACGATTGTAAGAGATTTTTTGGGCATATTGGATAATGTATGCAAGGAGGTTGGACAAATGCAGGACAGAATAATGGTGGGTTCTGCAAGATCCTTTAGGGTTCCTACCAGCGCACCTTTACCACTTGTGACTAGATACAACACCCGTCATAGTAGCAGTTCTGAGGAAGAAAGCTCGTACTCATCTCCAAGAGACCGATAAGATTGGGACAGGAAATTCATCTTACATGTACAAAAATAAGATTACATTCTTATTTTACACTTGATCAAAGTGGATATCCGAAAACTGTTACCAAATCTACTTGCAGAAGGTATCGGGAGGTCTAAAACTTGGGATTTCGTTGATCTTGGAATGAGGTATAGATTACAAATATATATATTCGACTTAGTCTTTTTTGTTTACATACAACACTACAAGGACAGTATTTATTGAGAGTATCATGTTTTAGTTTGAATTTTAGATCGATTATTTCATTTAAAGGCAAATTCTTTTATGTTTTCTGTTTCTTGATTTTCTTATAGGAGTGACAAAATTTTGAATAATTTCTTATATGATCCACCAAACAACTACACATCACAGATGTTGGTGATAATTATTCGATTTAGATTCATATGTCTTCAAGTCGAGTAAACCACTATCTTTGACTTTTACAGCTTTTAACGTTAGTGCTTGAGAAGCATACTTGAAGCTATGTTACTATACTAAGGACATGTAATAATGTCACACATACAAATATACAATGCAGTCTTGGGCCCTGCCATAAGTTTAGCACTCACACCAGATAACAAAAAAAAATCATAATAAGTCACGTTAGGAACCTGTGTCAAAAGGATTGTTTTAGGGCCCCCATTTATATGTCATCAAGTGTATGTTGTTTACTTATCTGAGAGAACCATTATGCACACTCAGGACGTAGGCCAGCTTTACAAGTAGAAATCAGACACACTATCTCTGTTGAGGACTGATTAGGCTTAATTCAGAGCCCAAATTTCGTTCCATATCAATACAGATTTCAAAGGTCATCTGAGGACCGCGCCTGGTCCATAAAAGGTATACCGGTTAGGCTATTTTTGTGGTCAAATAGTCATGTACATCTCTTTTGATTTAAACTGCTTAGGATGTGATTAAGTCGAAATTGTTCTCCCTGGTGTCTTGCTATTTGCTGATGCTGCTTTATACTATTTTTAATAGTATTGAGTATTGATTCTATCATACCAAGAGAACCACATTTAGGTGACACTCATTTCATTAGATTTATCAACCAAATCTAATCTTCCATTAGATTTATCAACCAAACACAAACTAAGATTTACAGTTGGCTTGATAAGATCATATACTATTAGTCTATTACTAACCATAATTGGATTTTAGTACAATGAACTGAAATAAAGCTGACCTTCCAATGTTCACCAACTACATATATGTAAAGTACAAACTTCACATTGAAGAAAGGGGCTACGGTGTAGTCTAAAGTTCAAAGTTCTGAATGCTTTAGTAAAAGAGGACACTAAAAGTGACCTTTAACAATGGAGGGATAGATAGATGAGTGTAAGAAGGAACTCCTAATGCTGAGGCATCTTATCTTACAAAATATTCTGTTTCAGTTCTTTTTATTGTAGTGTTAGTAAGACAGGGAATCACACCTAAAACGGTTCAAAATAATCGTAATTCAAAACCATGTATTCAAACCTTGGACGAAATTTGCTATCTAAAACAAGTTTTAATGACTTCAACAAGCTTCGCCAAACATCGGATCTATAGTTCCTGAGATATCATGGTTAGTGAAAAGCTTCAGAAGATTACAACCATGCTGTGTTAGATGCTTTGGGGGGTTCAGCTTGTAGTATACGACTCAATAGACTGGTTTGTTTAGAAGACAATACATTGTTAAATAGTAATTCTTGTATCCAATCTTTAGCTCAACCACATGCAGAAGAACTTGGGAATCGACTTTGTTTAGGACACAATATACACTTTAACATGACAACCTTAAACTCTTGGTTCATTAAAAAATGTGATTACATTATCGACGAGACTCTTAACTGATAAACCATTTTATGCAGAATCGTCTCTAACTGATCAACCAAATTATGCAGGAAATATTAACGCGAAATTGGAATTATAAGTGAAAGAAACTTTACAGGATAATCTTGTTCAATATCAAATAAAAATAACATAATTTTAAGTACTAAGTAAGCAAATTGGAAAAGTACTTTAACTGAAGAACCACAATATTAGCTCAAAACTCTTGTACACGGAGATTCACCATCAGGATACTAGACTTTAACTAAATGTGGCCCGAAACCCCCTAAAATAAAAGTAATGTCCGTTATCTCTCAAACCACTCACAATTTTCTTTAAGGTTGTAGTAAGATCCCAGATTTTAATTTCATCTACTCGTCTACTGGATAGCTTAACAGAAAAGAATCAAGTGGTACCTGTTCAAGAATGCTATTTAGATTAATACCTTGATCAAAAGAATAAGCTTCTCAACCTAATGAAGATAAGATAACTCATCTAGCTGATGGAAACTCAAACTGGGATCATCTTCAAGATCACTGCAATCGGCATGCTCAAAAATCCAGTCAAAATGCTATAGTACCATTGCATCATTGTTAGTGGATGTGTATTCGCAAAGGTACCCAGAAACTCGATTATTATGACCTGGAAAACCATAGTTGCACCAAGAACGCTTACAAACACGTTGTTATTCCATATCCCCTTTAACACATCTATTTTCTCCATTTCTCTGGAGTTAACCTCGTTGAAAAGCTGAAACGATTTAGCACAAAGATATAAGCATATGGTTATCTAAATATCACATATTAACGACCTCTTTTAAGTTACCTGACAGAAGACAAAAGAGTTGAATATTAGCGTGTTAAGGATCAAATCAGAATCGTCTCCACAAAGGCCATAAAAAGATTTCCCTTTAGCCTGAAGTAGCCATATAACAACGAACTGGTACAAAGACTGTCCAAAGATGTTCCTCCACATAACGTTGCTTATGAAATTCCCTTGCCTTCCAACTGGGGTCCTCTTCATTAACGCATCATTTGGAGGCTCGGTGGCTAGTGCGAGTGCTCCCAATGTATCCATGATCATGTTAACCCACAGCAGCTGAACAGCCGTGAGGGGAGTGCTTCCTAAAATAGTAACAAATAAACACAATTGAGCAAGCGATAAAACTACTTTAAGACGGATTTCAATTCAAGTGGTTTTACCTGTTAAACAAGCTGAGGTGAAGTTCACCATTAAAGCAACAATGTTGACAGTTAACTGAAACTGTACAAATTTTTGTATGTTAACGTAGACTGATCGTCCCCATTTGGCAACAGTCACAATTGTTGAGAAATTATCATCCAGAATTATAACATCTGCACTCTCTTTGGCTACCTGAAGAATGAAGATACATTAGAACTACAGATTTTACATCTAATTTGTAAAACCATGGTATAACGTCATTAATTCACCTCAGTTCCAGCAATGCCCATAGCAAGCCCGATATCTGCTTCATGAAGTGCTGGTGCATCATTTGTTCCATCACCCGTTACTGCCACAACCTCACCAAAAGTAGTCCTCAAGTGTTTTACCAGTGTATGTTTATCTAGAGGTGAAGATCGAGCCATCACCTATACGAAGTAAGAATATAAATTAGGTTAGGCTAATATCTTATCAAATACTGTCACTAGCCAACATATGCCATAATACAAACCTGAATCTTAGGGATGAGATCATATAATTCATCCAGACTCTTCTCACGAAAATCTGGACCTTCAATTGCTATACCATCATCTCTAAGTATACCACATTCTTTAGCTATAGCTTTTGCAGTATTTATATTGTCACCTGTAACCATACGAACGGTTATACCAGCTGATCTACAAAGAGCAACTGACTCCTTGACACCTGGACGAACAGGATCTTTAATACCCACAATTCCGATACAAGTATAGCCCGAGGATGGAATAGGAGTATCAGCTGACATATTCTTATCCAAATCTATGTAAGCAAGACATAGAGTTCTAAGAGCTTCACCAGCAAATTCATCAATTGTACTTTTTAAATGACCAAGCGATCCTTCTTTAAGGTTAACAATTTCACCATCTGCATTAATCACCTTGTCACATGCATCCAATATTATTTCTGAAGCACCTTTACAATGAGCTCTAACACTTCCATCCGGAAGCTTCAACACCACCCCCATTCGTTTTTTTGATGAGTTGAATGGCTCAACTCTAAGAACAGAAGATGACTCACGCTCGGCGTGAAAATCACCACCAAGTGATAACCCGAATTCCAATATCGCGGCTTCCGTTGGTGATCCTAGTATTTCACGCTTCCCTTGTTTGTTGTTCACTACTTCGCCACCTGTGTTAGTGAATATTGATTCTAGAAGAATTTTAAATGCCTTATCTGGGATGTCGGGTTTTTCTTGTTTGCTAACATCTTTGATGTTTAAACAAATGCATGACTTGACAACAGTCATTTTATTGGTTGTTAATGTACCGGTTTTATCGCTGCATATACTTGTTGCTGACCCCATAGTCTCACAAGCGGCAAGATGGCGAACAAGTGCTTTGTCGTTCATCATTTTTTTCATAGCGAATGCAAGACTCAAGGTGACAGCAAGAGGAAGACCCTCAGGAACCGCAACAACAACAATAGTAACAGCAATAGCAAAATATTCCAATAGCTCTAAAGCATCATCACCAGACCAACTCCACTGAGATCCTACTTGAATCTTACGAGTAAGCAATTTTTGAACCAGAACTGCAAAAGTCACTATAGCAAAGAATAGCCCTATTTTTCCAATTATAGTTGCGACTCCGTTTAGTTTAACCTGGAGTGGTGTTTCATCATCTCCCCCTTCACTAAGAGTCGCCATTAGTTTTCCCCATTGAGTTCTCATCCCAACTGTCGTAACCAACATTTTGCATGAACCATCTTGGACTTTAGTACCAGACATTAACCAAGGGTTATCTGCACTTACCATAACTGGTTCACTCTCTCCAGTCAAACTTGATTCATCGATAGAGACTGCAAAACCTGAAAGGAAAAGACCATCTGCAGGGACTTGATCGCCTATAGCAAGATGTACAATATCACCAGGAAGTAGCTCATATATAGACAACTTTTGCCTATACCCGCTCCTTGTAACTTGTATTGATATCTTTTTCTTCTCTTTGTCAAGATCCCGAAACTGTAAAGATTGGCGATAATCACTTGTTGCAGTTACAAATACTACCAACAAAATACTGGCAACAATCCCAAGACCATCGTGAGCTCCTCTAGGCCATCCTTCTGTTGCAATGCCTACAGCCAAAGAAACAAAAGCACACATTGCGAGTATCATAAGTGTCATATCATGAAGTGCTTCCCATACAAACACCCAAAAGCTTCGTTGGGGGCTTTCAGCAAACTTGTTGACTCCATAGATTTCTTGTCTGCTAGCTAATCCTTCGTTATCAATTGAAAGGCCGTTGGTGGTTGATGTGTTGAGCTTTTCTGCAAGGCCTTCGACTCCACCATGAAATTTTAGCTTTTTGAGGTCGTGTGCCTCAACAAGAGAACCGGCTTCATCCGCACAGATTTCAAAACCAGCAGCTCTTACTTCCTCGGGCACTTTATAGTCCCCACTTTGTGCTCCTGCGTAAATCATGTCATGAGAGTAGCATAGAACCAAAAACAGTATATTATGGATTAATAAGAGAAAGTTGATTATAAGAGCATGTAAAACTTGCCTTGTATAAACTGAAATGCAGCCTTTGACACTAAAACCGCAATCCTCAACTTTTCCTAATCAATGAAAGCAAGATCGGTGAGTCATTAACGCATAAACAGAACATATGAAAATGCATAACAGATTCAGTTCAAGTATATTTTCAATTAGACCATGTTAATCACAATTGGCATGACTATATAAAACCTACCTAAGCAATGCATTCCAAATCTTATAACTCATAAATCAATACAAATAGCATGACGTTGAGTGACCTTTAATTTGCATATACATATATAACTTATTTTGAATAACACAACCAAATACAGGGAGGGATATTTTACCTGATTGGTACGACGCATTGCAGCAGCCTCATTGCGTTTAGTGAGGTTAGCAGTATGACGAAAACGTCGTTTAGGATTCTTGACAATGTGACACAGACTCCTCCATTTTTGTAACACCTCTTCCGATGAATGTTTACATTTCACAGCGTGAAAATTCTGATTCAAATAATTTTCCATCACCATGTTGTCCTCCTTTAAATTCCACCACTCCTAAATTTTTCTTTTCTTATATATAGATAAATTATAGATCTCCCTAAAATTCTAATTTCTTAAAGCAAAATGAATGATCAAATCTCGAAATCAATACAGGAATTATCTTCTTTTCCAAACAACATTGCATTGTGTACGTGATATAAACTGTAACAAAGTGTATTCACTCGAAAAATGTTACGTTCAATTCTTCCAAATGGTCTTTGTTAATCTACGTGCCAAACAAATGAAACGAAAAACAAAATGTTTGATTTTGATCTAAGAGGAAAATGTAATTAGCCAAGGAGAAATGAAAAAGATGGTGAAGATCCGATATTTGCTGCTTTGTGACATAGAAACAAAGATGAGCTATGTTGTTGTTAGTTAGTTTATAACGGTTTTTTCTTTCTTTCTCATTACAATTTTCCGAAAGTTGAGGAAACCCAATGACCGGTTCTGTTTTTTTTTTTTTTTTATGAAGTTGTAACTTATTGCACATAAATTTTTTAGGTAAAAAAATGCATAAAGAAAAGGTTGTTATTAAGTTTGGTAATCATACTGAATACCAAATGGCAAAATCACAGAGAAATTTAAAATAACCAAGTATCATTTGTTGGATGATTTAAAACCCGTACGTTAAACTTTATTAATCGTCAAATACTTATAGAGTATATATGTGATGAAAGGACTCAAGCCCACAACCGGGTTTTGGTCAACTACCTAATACCGTCTAATACTCTCCGACAATTCTAGCTGCGAAAATTCAAATTGGAGAAGAAGACTATAATTACTAAAAAAATAAAACTAAAGAAAAAAACTAAGCACAGTTATCTTGATAAATAATCAAAGTCTTTGATAGCACCTAGTTGCGAAGGCAAATAAACATAACCTAAAAAAATGAACTCTTTCTTTTCGGGCGACTGTCAAGACTTATAACGGCGCGTGACAGCGCGCCCGACCGATGAAGGCGGCTATTTCGAATTATTTTCTTCAAAATTTAATTACGAGTCCAGAACCACTGACAGCATCAACTAACTTTTCTTCAAAATTTAATTGAGAGTTATAGACCAACATTGAGCCAAATGCAAAGCCGGTGGCTTGCTACGCCGCGTCGTCGAGGCTATACCTAAGATTCTGCTATTCTTTTCTTCGGTATTATCACTAAGCCAATGGCATTGATGGCATCAGTTAACTTCTTACGAGGAGTTATGGTCGAAGTCGAAACAATGACCAACTATGGTTTAAGCCAAAAATTGGTTTGATTTTTATAAGCGATAAAGGGTTTGACGGGGTGCCATAGAGGTGTCGCTCTGGGCCGACTAGTTTAAAGGATCGACTTGCATACATATCATATTAAATGGTTGAAAACTGTTGGAAAATTTAGTGCTCTTAAGGGATCAGTTCACACCTAGTAATGGTTTGGAGGTACGGAGTGTACACCCATCAAGTCTAAGAACTTGAGCATTTTGTCTAACAACATTTTGTCTAAGAACTTGGTGTTCGTCATGGGACCGTGTGGGTCCTTTTGGAAAGAGAGTTTTATGCAAATTGACATGGTCATTTGTTGCATATATGCATCTCTCCTGGTAGTCTTCTTGTGAGGCTTTTCAATGATTGGTGTTCCTCGTTCTCGAGTGTTTGGCGACCCTCCTGTACGTGAGTAAGGTCATCCGCCTAGGTGGACCCAAGGTGGTTATGTCCGAAATTTGAGCAGGTTATTCGCTAGACGTGTTTGGTTAAGAAACTTGTGGAAGAAGAAGAAAAAAATATGGATTTGAGTGAGAAATTAGTAAAAATATGTGAAAATTTTCGAGAAATTTGAGGCTATTTCGTATCACGTCCCCACGGACGACGCCATGTTTACGTATGGTATGTAAATTGGTTTAGATATGGGATAGGAATGCTTTTGTTTTTTAGTTTCTCGTGTAGAACGATAAGGACCCGATGAGATTGATGAAGATCAAGAAGCTCGGGTAACACTTAAACAAAGAACATACTTTACTGTTATGAGGCAGTATTTGCTCAAGTGTGTGAAACTTATGGAGTTATGTGTGTTGTTTTCTATTTATAGAGAGATAAGTAGGGTTTAGAGATAAACCCATGAGAGATGATCAATGACTGTGAATAGCCAAGTGTTGATCATCTAGAGAGCAGACAAGGAGGACATGTGGTCAGCATTCCTTGGCTCGTATATGAGAGTGCTATGTCTCCTCCTTTGTTGGTCGTATGTTCTCCACTGTGTAGCATCAGATCGTACGTCTTAAATATTAGTAACAGTTGGGGCAGTTGTCTCTTGCACATGTAGTATGTGGCCTGAGAAATGTTTATCAGGCATAGCCCCGCCTGGGTTTGGATAGTTCTTGTTAGGATTGACTCGTGAGCTTTTATTGTCTGGGTTTGATTTGAACGTGCATTTAATAGGCTTGAGCCACTCATTCTGATACACTATCTGAAATCATAGTTAGGGGTGAGCATGGTGCGGGTTGGTGCAGGTTTTAGTAAAACATGAAGCGCATCTACAATTGCGGTTTTTAAAAAGTGAGAATCCGCAACCGCACGGTTTTGCGGTTTTACGGGTTTTCAATTTTTGCGATTTTGCGGGTTTCAAAGTTTTTTTTTCTCAAATTATATTTTTCGTATATATTTATTATAGAATAAATATATCATAAGGTTACATTATGGGTTGAAACATATATACAAAATGTTGTGTATTAATATGAAATTATAGATTTATACAATAGTAAAAGTCAAATGAGGCGAAGAATTTTAAAAACTTCGATAATAAATTGATAAAAGAATAAAATTATATGACCTAAAACTCAGATAATAATTAACCTATAAAGTTTGCAATAACTAATTATAAAAGTATAAACAAAAGCATTTTATCATACAAAATTTATAAAATTTAGTTGCTTTATTTAGAAAATTGTAACAACCGTGGTTTTAGCAGGTCAGTTTGACTGATAGTCTTGACTCGGTTGACGGTTGTTTGGTGTGTCTTAGGTGTTTGAAGTGATATAGGTGAGTTTTAGCACTAAATCCCTTTGCGTGGTGTTGTTTTGTGAGTGAGTAATGTTGATATTTGGATATAAGTTCATTTTGATCGCCTTTGTGGTGTAGAAATGACTTGTGTAGTTTTGGTGTTTTTGTGTTTTTGCGTAATGAGTCTTCGTTCATGTAATTGAACGTTAGTAAGTTACGTGGGGTTTGCTTTTATGAGTTATGTTTCAAAAGAGTGAAATTTTATTTTTGGAAACTTTATTTTTGAAAATGATAATTTTCCGGGTTGTCGCAAAAATTAAGGTTTATCGCGTAAGAAATTAGGATTAGCTACGTGTACTTATAAAATATTAAAAGTATGAGGTTTTGAGTGTAATAAAATTAATTTAATAAAAAAAATATAAAATATATATATATATATATATACATATATATATATATATATATATATATATATATATATATATATATATATATATATATATATAGGCTTTGGTTCCATTGAGAAGACTTTTAGATTGAGAAGAATGAGAAAAGATCAAGACCATTAAATCTTTTTAATTTTAATGTTTCATAAATATTATTTATTAGATTGAAAAGGGTATAAAAGTAAATGAATGATTCAACAATTAATTGAAAGATAATGACTCCTATAATTATGGTCCAAAATTTTGAATTTGAAAAAACCTATTACGGTATTAGCAACCAGTTTATTGTTTTGCTTTACACACATCTACTGTTTATTTGTTTTGAACCAATCAAATCACTTTTATTATAATAAAAAATCTAAAAAAAAATTAGCAGCTTCATGATTCATTTTTTTGTTCTTTTCTATATGAAAATCTTATATTAATATATGATTCATTTTTTGTTGACATTTTGTAATTTATACGCCTTAATATTCTTTTAACATGCCTTGCGTACATATTTGGGGTCTTGAATTTCTGTTATGATGGTTTATCATAAAAGAAACCTCATTAAAGTGAACTTGTCTTATAAGTTGGTATTTCTTTCGTATGTTTGACTTTGAATCATATTTTGAATCAACAATGCAATTGACTAATTGTGAATCATATCATTTTAGATCATATTTTGAATCATCGATAAAATTGAGTAATTTCATTTCATATTTTGAATCAACAATAAATTAAGTGATTCATAATCGGAGTAAGTGAATCATAATCGAATAAGCGGATCATATGTAAAAGTGAATCATATACGTATTAGCGTATCATTTATTTACTTGATAGAGTTGTTCTTGAGTCATTTCATATCGAAATAAATGCTTCACTAAGTCAGTTTTTTTATAAATCCTTAATATCCCCGACAATAATGATTCACTCGCGAGTTATGATTCAATATTAATATGACGATTCATATTTATATCACTAAAACGCTATATCGCTTTCTTTACCAAAAAAAAAAAAATAAAAAAATAAAAAAAAATAAAAAATAAACATATCACATATGAAATGGGTATCACCAAAAAAATCGTGAAATATTTTTAAAAAAAATACAAAAAATTGATGTTTGCAAGAATCCTTAAAATAAATAAAAAATGATAAAAAAAATTGAGCATTTAGTTGAAATTCGCATGAACATCATATCTACTGATGTTGACGAAGTGAAGAAAAAAAATCAAAAAATGAGTAAGGTGGTCATATACGGAGTAACTAATAAGTTGGTTACTTTCTATTGATTTTGTAAGACCTGGACAAAAAAAAAAAAAAAAAAAAAAAAAAAAAAAAAAAAAACACAAAAACGTATGGGACAAAGTAATATCAAATTCAAAATTCCCATCATACCCTTATTTTGATTTAATGAGATTAATGGCCCTGATTATTTCTCAATCTTCTCAATCTAAAATCCTTCTCAATCGATTCGGATTATATATATATATATATATATATATATATATATATATATATATATATATATATATATATATATATATATATATATATAATCGGCCCAAGGGGTGTTTTAAGAGAAAAGGAAACCCAATTTGAGTTCAAATATGACTCTTAGGCCCAAGGATTATCCATAATTAATATACATACAAACCCAAACAACCCTAAAATGTTTTTTTTATGATTTTGGTCGTTCAAGGGAGGCAAAGGAAGAAGAAAAAATTAGGGTTTATAATTTGGAAGCAATAATAAAGAATCAAGGTAAAATTCTTAAAATACATGTTCAATTGTTTGATTAATTATCCGAATTCATGTAATATTAAGTATGATTGATCTAGGGTTTGTAAGTTTCTATAAATTAATTAATTAAAACATGTTGGGATCAATTAATGATTATATTATGATGATTGGTGAAGAGAATTGAGCGTAAAACATGCTAGTTATTGAGTTAGGGTTTGGACAGAAAAGTAGTGCTGTAAAGATTCGAAGATATTTAACAGATGCTGATGAGTTAGATCACGAATTTTTGGTCTAGATTGAATTTTAATGAAAGAGCTTTTCAAAAAGTCCGGACACGATTGATTTCAAGGTCGGGAAGTTAGTCTTTTGATTTTTCTTTGATAAGGTGTCAAAGCTGTTAAACTGGGACAGAATTTGGGTAAAAGTTTGATAGTGAATTGTGGGTGAAAATGTGGTATTAAGGTTAGCCCTTCTGGAATATTTGAGTTTTAGGTTATCTTAAACTACCACGAAAAGGATTCGCGATAAAAAGTTGTAGAAGTATTTTATTCTAATTAAAACTTTTTGGTGTGCGTTCAGATCCGAATTTGGATAGTTGACAAGTTTGATTTTCTTGTGAGTACTTATGTGTTTTATTAGTCCATGGCCTTCTAAGATTAGCTTGTATGCTTATGAGAGACCATGGTGAATTTTTGGTGTGAGTTGTTGAACTTTAATTGTTATTATTTCATGTGGGCGAATGTACCCTAAAATTCTGCATTTTCTGATTTTAATACTGCAAGGGATTTAGTGAGTATTAGGATTTGGTGGTGATTGGTATGGGTCTAGGAGATCCATGGTGGGTCATATGAGTCTTAGACATCCATCATATGTGTATTACATGGGTTATAGCTTTTAGCTTGGCCATGTGTAACGTGAACTTATTTGTGTTGTATAAATTGTGATTTGTGTTTGTGGAAGCTGCAAAGTTTGAGGTGAGTTCATAGTCCCATATTTTTACCCTGTTTTAAACTTAGGATGGGAATGATGCTTTTCTTAAATGGTTTGAATTACTGTGATTATGTGTGTGTCAAAAAGCTTGGACTTATAATGTTATCGTATGAATGCTATATGTGATGATAATCCTATGTGGTAAATGTTGTGTGATGATGTTGTGTGGTCCAATTGGGAGGGTGCTTACCCTGTTGCTCGTGCATGCGACCTAATTGAAGATTAGTACTCCTACTCACTATTTTTCTGTGTTGTCCGATCGGAGGATATTAATTACCCATTATTTGGAGCGGGGATCACGTTCCGGCCTGGATGTTGTGAATTTGGATCGGTGGGCACGTTCCGCCCGATGGTTGCCTTTTGTGTGATGGTTGGTTTATGAACATATGTAGCTTGTATGATAACTATAATTATTTGTCCAGCTATGTTTTATAATCACAGTGATTTGGTTGCCTAGTGTGTATGAGTCTTAAACATATGAATCTCACCAACATTATGTTGACGTTTTAAGCATCATTTTCAGGTGAGCTTTCTAAGGATAAGATAGAAGGATGTGATTAGACGAGACCCTAGTTGCATTGGAAAATGTTTATCATCTATGCTTGGATTTTTGGATTGGTTTGGATTATGTTTTGGTTATTTTGTTTTAGGGTATTGTTACGACACTTCGTGTCTGTACTTGCTCTATTTTATGCATGTAGTTATTCTCTATATAGACACCATGTGTTGTGATGATATCCATGAAGTTACACACTCACGTTTTCGCCTTGGCGAGGTGTGACAAAAATATATATTTGAATATGATTTTGCCGTACGATGTGGTTATTGCGGTGCGGTTTTTCAGTGGAAACCGAAATCGCACCGCAAAATGCGGTTTTTTTATTTTTAAGAACCGCGCAGAGGTTTTGTTGCAGTTTAGTTCTTGCGGCGTGAGTTTTACGATTTTTTTGCGGTTTATGATTTGCAGTGCGGTTACTGCTCACCCCTAATCATAGTGTTCAAATAGACCATAGGAAATCTCTACTAGCATATTAAAAGTGATCTAAACTATAGTGTTCAAATAGACCATAGGAAATCTCTACTAGCATATTAAAAGTGATCTAAACTTTGTTTATTGGAAGCCAAGTGATTTTCCATAGAAAAGTGCGATGAGCATAGACGGTGTATGTGGCAGCCAATTCCAACTCATCTACGCCACTACATCCTATACTGAATACAGGGACCCATGTTTCATTGTCTTGTTCCCAAACATTTTTTTAGTGAAAATAGTAGTGTGGTACAAGTCATCTTTCATTCGGTTTATGATTTGTATGGATAACTAAGAAAGGATAAACGCAACAATTATATAAGGGAAAAAAAAGGAAAAAAGAAAACGAGTCATATTACTTGCACCATTTGTTATTGGTACACCTCTAAAAGGGAAAATTCACTGTTCACCCCACAAGTACAAGTGACTCACCCCTTGTACTCCACAAAAAAAAATCAAATGCCCCAGAAGCGTAAGTCGCTTGAAAATTTTGGGCGGAATAATTGAACATGTGACACTTGTCCCTAGTGTTTTCCCCACCATGTACTTTTATGGTACATGGTACCATATGTAATTTTTGGGCGAATAGGCCCACATAACTTGGGCGACTTCAAACATTTTGTCTTTTCTGAAAAAGTATGGTATTTTTTTATTGATTTATAGTACAAATAACTTTGGCGAATGGGGCCCACTTGACTTTAATTTTGGGTAACTGATTAGGTATGTAGTACAAGCCTTATTTTATACACTTTAATATTTATACACAAATACATAATTTTATTGAAAATACACATAAATACACAAATACACACTTTTATTTTTTAAACAAACACACACTTAATCTTTATACACTTTAATCTTTATACACATACCAACACACACATTCAAACCCAAAAACGTTCCTTCCAAAACATAAACCCCCCCCCCCTGTATCATCTTCTACATTCAAACACCCATTGAAATCATAAACCCTAAACGTTTATCTCCATTGAAACACACAATCAAAGAATATCATTATTTTCGGGGAGGCATTGAAACCCTAATTTTATCAATGGATTCATGTAGTACATCGACATCTACTATACATTCCGATGCAAAGAAGCCGGGAAAGAAGGCGGGTAAATCACCAAATAAGGAGGCTCAAGTAAAAAAATCACCAAATAAAGAGCAAACATACAATCTGTATGGCTTTGTATGGGCCCTTAAGGTAACAACTTTATTCTATAATATGATTAGTCATACGTTATAATAGGTTAGCAAATACTAGGTTAACCATTTTCAGAAGTTAGATTGTCATTGAGAAGTTATATGTACTTAAACATTTGTAAACTTATATTTCGTGCCTAAGTTTAGATCACTTTGCTGGTTATTTCAGATATGGATTTTGGAAACTTTCCCTAACAGCGTGCAGCTCTGGTGCAAAGACCATACAAAGACCCCCCGTGGTTTAGCCTGGTCTAAATTTAATAACTTTGAAAAAAAACATTACCCTATTCTATTTGATCCTGTAAGTAAACTGTGTATATTTTTTGTATTTTTGTAATTGTGGTTTATATAGTTTTGAATAATTTTTTGTATTTTTGTAACCTTTGTTGTTTTTATAGGGCTTTAAGCCATTGGATAAGTTTGTTCTAAGAAATGACGAGGTGTTATGTTTGTGGTACACGCGTAGCATGGATTATATCAGAGGGCTACAATTGCAAGTTGTGGTTGCAACACCTTTGTTGACTAAACCAGTTAATGTTGGTGGTCAAGGAATTGAACATGATGAAAACATATGTAATGAAGCTCCAGATGTGTTGTATAGTGATGGCAGTGTGTTGTATGGTGATGATCCAAGTGGAGGAGCAAATCAACATGGTGATGGACCGGGTGTATCCGGCTATGGGGAGGGAGGGTGTAGGTTATCTTGTGAACAAGAAGAGAATGTGAAGGAAACTTCCGTGGGTTATCTAGAGTGTAACACTGATTTGGACGCTGGTAGTGTTCTAGAAAATTACAATAGGGATCATATTCAAAATGAGGTTGATGGAATTAAGTCATCAGTTGTATCCAAAGAAGAACGTGTTGAAGAGGTGGATTATTTATATACCAAGGACGCCACTCAGGTTCATGCTTTCCACGGCTATCGTAAAAAGTTACGACCCCTGTCTTGATATGGAATTGTGCAACAAACCAGTGTTTATCTTTTTCGTTGATAGGCATAAAAACCTGTGAAGATAAAAAAAACAAAAAAAAAAAACAAAAAAAATATATTATATAAGGCTCAAAAGTTGACCCCTAGATGAATACAAGTAATACCTACTCCACATCGGCCCAGTGGATTTTGTACTTATCTCCATTAGCATACCAAACGGGGACGGAGTCCTGTAAGATCAGCTGAACAAAGTACGCCGTTACCATAGCCCAATCAGCTTCATCGGGTCTGAAATGCAACATGTATTCGACCCAAAGCTCTATGTGTTGTTAAAAGAACAAAAAACATGTTCATGTGACATAGGATAAATGTAACACTGTATATTAATGATATCTGTAAATAAACAATTACAAGACATTCACCTCATCCATTAGCCAGCCTTTTTTAGGCGGATCTAAACAAACAAAACTCTCCCAGAACCTCCGATCAACACGTACTGGTTCTTTGGACCAAGGAAATGTACAACGAAGGGGACCCGGCTTATCAAGAAATTCATCGTAGTCATCAGAAAAATTTACTCTGTCGATAGAACTGTTCCAACGAGAAAGATTCTGCATAAACATTGTAACTATATTAGGAAAGCCAATAAGCCAAACTTTAAGGACCAAGACTTATTTTTTTTTTTGTTTACAACTTATTTATTAGGCCTGCAAGTAGGATTAAGTTGGTCCATTTAACTTTTGGCTTTTTGATTTGCCAATAAGCTAAGCTTATTGGATCAACCTTAAGTTTGGGGTTCCAATCCACCTAGTGGGCCCCACAGGCCTGCAAAGTTCGCCATTGTGGCCTGTACCATATTCAGCTTTTTAGATTTGATTTTTAGCTTGTAACAACTTATTGCTTGTACTTATAAGCTACATTGCCACAAGTGTTAAGCATTTGAGATTGCTTAGTGCTTATTTTTGTAATTCAGCCAAAGTGCCTTTATTAAAGTAGCTTATTTTGTGTATTTAAATAGTTTTGTAAATAGAAAATCCAGAAAAGACAAAGTTTAAAAAAGTGATAGCTGCTATTTAAGATTTTTACCTTATTTTCATCTTTTTCACACAACAATTTTCATTTTAATAATTTTATTAGGTTCCTTATACCTTATAAATATATTTTCTGTTTTAAATAAATAAGGCATTATCATTACACGTAAATAACAAAGTATGGAAAATTTATTTTTATACCTCCACCCAAGGTTGAACATGTTCTAGTTCATCAGACATATCTGGTTGACGACGACAGCCGACAGGAGGTGTTCTTTTTTTTACCGCTTCACTAAATTCTTCAGACCAGTAGTATTTATACTCAGAACCGTCCTTTTTACTCCTCTTATCAGCTTGCATATTTGCCTTTGCTTTCTTCCAATGTTCTGAATTATGAAAACGGAAAAAGCTTTCCTTCTTCTCCCGTGCAATCTTCAATTGCTCTTCCCTTTCGATGCGCCGTTTCGTCTCGTCTATCAAAGCATTGTAAAAAACCTTTTTCATACGCTTTAGTTCTTCAATCTTCCACATTTCTTCCTGTTGCTTCCTCAGGCTTAATTCCTCTTCCAAAAGATACTTCTGTAACAATAAATCTTGTGTTCAAAATCTTTCTACGATACATTATCTTAGTGTTGATATTCTTTGTAAAAAGACAATACCTGTACAATATCATCATCAGATTCACAATCTTTTGGCTCTGACCGACTGGCAGAAATAAGGGAGTCAACCAATTCAAAGAATTCAGCTTGCAGTTTTTCTCGTGTTTCATGGTTTAGATGAGAGAAAGATTCACTGAAGTCCAATTTCGCCTGTACATTAAGATAAAGATGACTTGTTAATTACAATCAATATTTGAATTTACATTCTGCAAAGAATGTATCGGCAGAAAGATGTTTACCCGATATCCGCAAGTTATTTCGCACGCAAGAACCTACAAAGTAATTTCAATATAAGTTAAAATTACATATTCACCTTAATATATATGAATCGGACATGCATTATTTATCATGCTGTATAGAAAATCACCTTAATAATAGATTCAAGTTTGTAAACAAGAGTATTCAGCTTCTGAATTACTGAATCCTTAAGGCTTATCTCTGTAATAAGATCAGAGGTATAAACCCTAGGTACTAACGGTAAATGCTTTTGTTCCGTCCTACCACGTTTCCGAGAAGCAACAAGCTTCTGAAGGAAAACATCGTAATCATGTAGTTCTCTCGGTTTACGTGTCCTTGGTATGTACCCCTTGAAATATTCAACAAATTTGATATTCCAGTCCGACTTATGCTCGGCTATTGTTGGCTTCAAGTCGAAATTTATCTTCGATTCCTACATAAAACAAAAGCACAATTAAGAACTGGCCAAATAAATAAGATGTCCTAACAACAGAAAATAAAATAAATATTAAGAAATATGATATTGTTTTTACCTTGCCAAATAGCAATCCAAATTCCGATCTTGTGAATAACCCTTTCTTTGACCACGCTACACCTCTAGGTATCACATCTTCAACTTTATTCCACCAACGGTTGCTTCTTTCAAACGACTCAAGAATCCATATCTATAAAATTAAAGATTGCGTTAGCCTGATCCTCGTAATGAAACAATCAAAACTAGTTGTTTTGCATTAAAAAAATAGAGGAATAACCTTGAAAGCCCATACAAATCCTCCAACCGTATACGTTGCAACAAATTTTGGAGATCCTTCTAGTCCTTTAAGATGTTGCCACTTGTGTCTGTCAACGACATTCAGTATCTAGTTGTATAATTGCCTCCAAATGTGCTCCCCCCATGGAAACGAATTTCATGCTTCAAGGTCTTCAACCAAACGAAGTAGTTTATCATCCACTTGATCAGCCAGCAACCGACCCATAAAAATTACCTCTAGCGTTAAAAGTAGACACACACGGACTGCATCCTGATCAGACAACTTACAGAATTGCTCTTCATCCTCAACAAGACCTAGAAGATCTAAGTTTGAAAGTTTTATCCCTATTTTTTTTTTGAAATACCCTCATCTTAAATTTTATATCCCCTTTACTAAAATCCTGTGAGCTAACCCATTTTCCAAAACGAAACCCTGTTATTAAACAAAACTCGGGACGACCAAAATGTAATTTAAGACCATCCACATTATATATGAGGGGCATGTCATAGTGTGCATCATCTACATAACACTGTTTTTGAAATATATGATCTAACATGTGTGGTTGATGGTCAAAAAATGAAAGATCCAACCATCTTCCAAAACAAGAGGTCCTAAATAAAATCCTTCTCTTTTCATTAAGCTTTTCCCTAATTAAAGAAAGGTAATTCAATTTACTCCTAACGATCACTTTGCCTTCATAATCCTTTAAGAAAAAACTAAATAAAAACAGCTTAGAACAACATTATGAAAGTTCAGACCGTAATTATTATATTATACGCAAAATACGTTATACCTAATTACTAAATATGTCAAAAAAAAAAAGTAAACCTAGTAGGCAGGATTAACTATTCCTTATGTTATTTACCAAGTCGGTGAAAAGTTTACTCCTAACGATCACTTTTCCTTCACAAGCATTTGTCGATTAACTATTCCTTATGTTATTTACCAACTAGGTTAAAAGTTTTTAAAAAGAATTTACAAGTATGTGCGCACTACCAATGTATTCAAATCTTCGCAATAACAATCATAAGTAAGTAGCCAAAATAGTTGCCCGAGTAGTTTGAACCTGATCGGGAGTACAAACTATTTCCCGCCGTGTATAAGCAGGATGTATATAGTCCGAGGCCTGATATCTGAGCACAACTCTACCGGGTTAAGTCAACCAACCATCTATGGTTCAAGCTCCCCCGGCCTTGTTACCATCTAA
Source organism: Artemisia argyi (assembly GCA_030686995.1). Taxonomy (NCBI): domain Eukaryota; kingdom Viridiplantae; phylum Streptophyta; class Magnoliopsida; order Asterales; family Asteraceae; genus Artemisia; species Artemisia argyi. The sequence continues at coordinate 4,866 of JARVZY010010888.1, read as the reverse complement.
GGTTCCCATAGAAAAGCAGGTTACCACCGGAACCAGCTACTACTTAGATCGTCATCGCAAAGACAAACACAAAGGTTTGCAAAGCAACAAAACTTGACAATTCTTTCTAAAAACTGTAGGCATCTAACATCTCCCAAAAATTTGTTAATCATACTTAGGTATATTAAAAAGAGATCTATCATCTCCCAAAAACATCAAATAAACCATAGGCATCAATAAACCTAAATCCACCAATTTACACTAACAGATATGGACAAGATATACATCAATTTACAAAAACTCACAAAAGCAACAATAAACATACAAATTTACACTAACAGATAGTCACAAATAACCTAAATATGTCCTTATATGGTAAGGCAGTAAGCAATTTACACTTCAAAAAACATCAATAACCTATAGACATCAATAAACCTAAATCCACAAATTTATACTGAATGGCACCAATAAAACACTGACAGAAATTGACACAATATAGCCACGAAAGGCATCAATAAACCTAAATCCAACATTTTTATAATTGCTTACCCAAACCCTAAATTAGCGTAACCCTAAGTCGATTAGATAATTACTTACCCTACCCCAAACAATTTTTTTAATTCAGCTAAATCGAATCCCTAATTCGAAAAAGTAGATCTGCAACTACAGCCGATATGTGTCTACTTGCTAGCATTAGGGTTTTGAGCAGATCTGCAACTACAGCCGATTATCTTTGAATCTTCGAATAAGTAGATCTGTCATTGTTGTAGATTTGAATTGATAAAGGGTATGTAGATTCGACTGAGTTGTAGAAAGAATGATTGAGAGAGAAAGGGGATAAAGTGTGGGGTGTTTGGTAAGTTTTAGAATGAAAATAAGTAAAAAATAACTTATTTTTTTCTTAAAATAAGTTAATAAGTAAAAAAAAAAAAAAAAGAAGTATTAAATTTTGGGATAAATATAAAAAGTGTACCAATATACTAAAATAATTTAAAATTGTACTATCAAGATATTAAATCGCCCAAATTTAAGTAATGGTGGGACCCAGTCGCCCAAAATATATGTACTAACTAATAATATAAAAAGGGTGGGACCCAGTCGCCCAAAAAATAATAAAAGTCGCCCAAGATTAAGTGTATATTAGTAGTATTTACTTGTATACTTGTATTTAAGTGTATATTAGTATTTATGTGTATTATACAAGTACACATAATATATTAAAATACATACCTAACCAGTCGCCCAAACTTAAAGTCAAGTGGGACACATTCGCCCAAAATATATGTACTATAAAAACAATAAAAAAAAGACCATGCTTTTTGACAAAAAGAAAAAATAGATAACATGGTACCATGTACCATGAAGGTACATGGTGGGGACACTACTAGGGACAAGTGTCACATGTTTATGTATTCCGCCCAAGTTGAAATGAGCGACTACCGCCTCTGGGGTATTTGAAGAAAAAAAAAATTGTGAGGTACTAGGGGTAAGTACCTTTGTACTTTTGGGGTATTCCAAGAATTTTCCCCCTCTAAAATAAGTGCGATACTTTTTAAGTTTTCTTTTGTTGTTTTATTTATTTAATTTTAGAATTTTGTTCTTTTAATAAAATTAAGAAATAGTAAATATAAAGTTCGACAAGTCAAAAAATACATAGCAGAAAACAATTAAAAAAATTGTCTTATCCAAAGTGAGTAAAATTGTCGAAAAAGTGCGAAGTATAAAATATAAAATTTTATAAGTTAAAAACAGTAAAGACAAATGAAACGGAACAAAAAGATTATCTAAAAAAAAAAGGAGGTAAGAAAGATAACAAGTGTACCAATAATACTATCCTTTTGTATTTATAGAGAAAGACAAATAAAAAGACTCAAAAATTGACATGATACTTAAATGATTAGATTTAGGAACACGTTTTATTCATTAAAATAATGAATAATCCACATCACAAAATCAATATGTGTTAGCATTACGTCTACGAGCACGATAATTGATAAACATAAAACTAAAGAACAAATAATATCCGTAAAAAATTGAGTAATTAACCATAATTTTATGAGTGATAATTTGCACATTTTAAAATTTTATTTGAACACTTTAATGTACAATTGAAGTAAAATGTTAATATTATATTGATACATGTATTTAACGCATAAATTGTGTCTCAATCAATAATTAAAATGTGCAAATCAATTCTCTAAATTTACTGCATGCCATAGACAAAACCAAGAGCTAGACATTAACCGCATGTAAGATCGGAAGTAATAATGTGTGGAACCCATCAACTCTCAAAATCAAACCTATCATCAATCTCTTGTGATGGTTGATACCAATCTCTATCACATAAATATACCCCCGTTTAGGGTAGAGGACGTGGTTAAAGGTTTTTCTCGTTACATCAGCTTTACATTATCAAAAAAATATTTCATTTATTTCTTCTTTCAATTTTCCTTCAGCTATTACAACACATACTCTCCCTTCCCTTCAACTTTCTTTTATTTTTTATCACTAGAAAATATCGCCAATACATATACATCCAATCACAACAACTAATAAAATACAATCTATCAAAACAATTTTTCCCTTTATCCTAAATGTTTCAGGACTCAAGTCCCGCAAGAGGTGTTTTTAGGATTTTCCCACAATTTGCCTCAATGAGAGGGTGGGGATTTTTTTTCCCGCTTGATTCCTTGAGGTGTTTCCTACACACCCTCATACCTTAATGACAAACATACCCATAACACACTCTCTCTCACACATACACACAAATCACTTAAATTTCGTTTGGTGAGGGCGACCATCGAACTGCCCAAAAAATGCGGAGACTAAATGCGAACAACGGAATGTACATGTAGCAAAGGGTGGGCGTGGTCACGATGGTTGACGCGTGGTCCATCACCAATCACGGTCGAAGTAAAACATAATGACAACCGCCACGACCTCTGATTTCCCCTCAAAACTAAAAAAGTAATAAAATGACATTGTAAACTGTTTAGTGTGCCCATTTGCAGGAAAATGATATTAGACTGCGTGTGCTACCCCTTACGAAATACTTGATGAATATTTATAAAATTCATTGTATTACGCAAACTCCATACTAATATTTATAAGATTTGAACATCTATATTCCCGTCTCAAAATAAGTATTCACTTTGAGAATACATACAATTTTAAAAAATCTTACTAAAAAGGTAATAAAATGACATTGTAAACTGTTTAGTGTGCCCATTCGCACGAAAATGATATTAGACTGCGTGTGCTACCCCTTAAGAAATACTTGATGAATATTTATAAAATTCGCAAACGCCATACTAATATTTATAAGATTTGAACATCTATGTTCCCGTCTCAAAATAAGTATTCACTTTGAGAATGCACACAATTTTAAAAAATCTTACTAACTATACTTTTTGCTAATAAAATATTATATTTACTCACTACACCTTTTTTTTTAATTAAAATATAAAGTCAACACTTATTTTAAAACATAACAAAATAGTAATGTTAACTGTTTCCAGACGGAAAAAGTAGTATTGTGTTCGCAAAATGTAGTCGCAAAAAGATTGATAAGTGATATTTGACTATATGTTTTTGATAAATGAATGGACCATGTATGCAAAACTTTAGCCGATAATTCCATGTTCAAATCTTAATTCACACATCATCCAATCGTTTTATTTTAGGCATAAAAAAAACGTTAACTACATAAATATTTGTTGTAAGGGGGAGGGAGTGGGTACTAGATTGCACGTTACGGGACCGGTGTGGCACTGTAACACCGCCGCCGCCCCCTTGTTGTGGCACGTGACCGGTCTTGCACATGAAACTTTCTGGCACGGGACCAAGAAAAGATTTGAACGTTGGGAGGAGTGGACTGTTGTACTTTTTGACCGTTGGTGGGTAATGGTATTATTTTTTTTTTTTTTAATTTTTTTTGACTATTGGACAAAGGGAAGGGACTAAACACAACCAAAAATTATACTACCAATTCATATAAACCTTTTGGCAAAAATAATACCGAGAACAAATCAAGATTTTGGCAACAAAAAATGGAGCGTGAAAAAATAAATAGAGATCCTAGAAAAAGTGCTCGTGGATCGAGAGGGGCAATTCGTCGTCGAATTCAATCACAACCCGGCTACGAATCATCTTCACAACCCGGTTACCACCCCCAAATGTACCCTCAATCTCCACCATTTTAATGAAATTTTAGTTTTTATTTTAATGAAATTTTAATTTTATTTTAATTTTAATGGAGTTTAAAAATAGGGAAAAAAAATGAAGTGAGTGAAGGGATGTAGTGCCACAAGTGATGCCAGCAAAAAAATGAATGAATGATAAAAAAAAATGGGTGAATGATGAGCACAAGAGGATTGATTGAGAGTGAGTGATAGGAGAGAGAGTGCCTAAACCATTCCCTCCTCCTTAAACATGTTTGTCAAATAGCAATGTAGAAGGTGGTGGACTATTAATATTATATTATTATATTTCTTATTCTAAAATTTAAGGTGGACTATTAATATTACATTATTATACCAGTATTTCTTATGAGAAAAGTTCAAAATACATCCCTGATGTATCTCAAATGATACGTTTACATCTTTTTTCTTTTTTTGTCTCAAATATCATCCCTCCGTTAGTAACTTTGGAACAAATACATCCCTAGGGACTAACGATGCAAAATTTTGCCCGTTAAGTACCCCACGTGTTAGTCACGTGAGGGGTATTTTTGTCTTTTTCTTTTCTTTCTTTCTTTTCTCCTTTCCGTTTTTGTTTCTTCTTGTTCGAACAAATAAACAAACACATCCTTCCCCATCTCATTTTATCATCATCATCATCTTCACCAAACTCTCTCCCTCCCTCCCTTTCAAAACCCTAGCCGCCACC
>JARVZY010010887.1:0-15373 GCA_030686995.1 Artemisia argyi | reverse complement strand
ATTGTTGAGGTATGCTCTTATGTTATCAGTAGCACCAAGTTTTGGACATAAGATACGTTTTCATATGTTCACTTTACTACTTGCTTGTCAGTTTGTTTTTGTGTGAGAGCAACTTAGCACACGTGAAATTAGTTGAAATGTTAATAACAATTCTCTTAATCTCTTTGTTATCAACACGGGCGCGAAGTTTAAAGAGTTTAAGACTACTTAAAGTATTATTATTAATGTATAAAATTGTTGATAAAAGAGGTATTCTTTCACGGATTTTTAACTTGTTACTTGTGATATATGTGCAGTGTATTTCTTCATTTCCGGATTTAATATTAAACCATCCTTCACCTTTTAGCAACCTGGTCTCTTTAACTATAAACTCCAACTTGAGGGATAGGCGGGATGCACACAAACTGAAATTGACTACTGAAGCTAGAAACTTCTTGCTTGAAAAGTCTACAAGCGCCACATTGATCATGGATTTACCTGAGGTACTTATAATAAGATGTTTTTTTCTCATACTTGCGTGTATCCCTTTATTTCTGTTTATGAGTTTTAGTCGTGGGGTTAAATTACTTCGGTTACTATTTCTGTTTTGAGATTCTTGTCCATATTAGCAGCCATTTTGCTTCTTAAACTAAATCTTAAGATGATCAAGATTTATATAAATAGCAATATAAGAAGTATGCCAAAGTTAGTTATTTGATTGTGGAATATGTTTCACTGTGTTAATTTAGTAAATTTAGTGTTTCCATGTCTCTGTGTAGACAATTTACTCATGCTTAAATAACATATACTGATATACAAGAACTTAAAGGGTAAGAGATTTATCTCTCATGTGTCACTGAAAACCATTTATCTCACTTTAACAATTGTGTTACCTCATTACAACTTGAAACTAACCAAAGCTGTCAATCCTTTGGCAGAGGACGAGATAAAATGCTGTAGACTAGAGAGAAAACTTGATATTATCACTAATAGTCTGTACATTCCCTTCGATTATATTCAAATTCTGATTGTTTCATTTAAAGTTCCAGCTGTCACTTGTGCGAGGCAATCATATATACCCCTGAAGTACTCTAAAATAATAATATTTCTCATATATTTAGATATAACCTATCAACCTTAGATGTACAGTATTAGATCTTGTAATAAGAGGGTATTTGATGACATTAAATTTTGGAATGGAGCAAGTGACATTTTCTTAAACTTTTCAGCCACATATGAATGTGAAACTGGTTGCAGACTTTCAGACACATATGAATGAATTGCAGACTTCACTTGATCAGGAAAATATACTTTTTACTGAAAGAAAAAAGGTACATGAAAGGATGAAAACAGCCCTTGAGCATCTTATGACAGAACTACAGACAAGGACCAATAAAGAAATGATGCAAAGCGAACTCGTTAATAGGGCTCAGATCGAGGAAGTAATGCCTGGACTGAAGGTACTGATCACTGGCTGTTTTGAGGAGTTTCTGGATATGGCTCGTCAAGAAAATAAGAAAGCTCGCCGAGAAAATAAGAAATCTTTATCCTTAGTTACAAAGGGAACGGATATCAGATCATTATTGGGAGCTTTGCCTAAGCGACAGATGGCAGAGATGGAAGCACTCTACTCTCGCCAACTTAAAGAAATTGAAACACTATGTAAGCGTCTATACTCAACATCAAAAGACCTGCTTTCTTACTTAGAACAAAAAATAGAAGCTTTCAAAAAGTACAAGTCTGATAACATCTCGACATTTCAAGATCCATCTTCTTCAGCAGTTGTAAGTCTCTTATTCAGTATTTGGCTATTCATATTCACAGCTGCATTTTGAAAATCTAAGACTTTTGGTTTTTTAACTTGGTCTAGTGTCAGATTCCTACACCTTCTTCCCCGAGTATTAATCCTATGCCGTGAATCATCGACTCAGGTAACCACTCTTCTTTAACACTAAATAGCACATTCGAATTTCTTACTAAACATTTGCAAATAGTTTTGGATATATCCTTGGTTTAAATTCAATGGACTTGAAAGTTCAATATTAAACAGAGGCTCAATTTAATCCTATCACGTGTAGACCAGTCAGATATCTATTGGTCACAATTGAACCAGTGACAAGTATCATGCATTTTCAGGGCTGCTAAAGATTGTTCTGGCACATCAGGTTGATACAAACTTAATGAAGTTAAAGTTATCTTAGTTGGGATTGGACTTTATTTGATTTTTTTGTTTATTTTTTTATTTTTTGTTTTTGCAAAAACTTTATTGGATATTCGGATCTATTCTTGGATTGTACTTTCATTATATGTTTGGATGTTTGGCTATTGTTTAACATTTTCTGATATAGGGTAATTAGAGGACAGCGTTTAATGGAATGAGAGATAGATGCACACCAGAAGAAAAAATGATGCAGCCACAAACATGTATATACACATAAAATTATTTCATTTTTACTCTTAACTCCAAGCTTACATACAAATTTTACATGTGGCGTTTCAAAAAAGTAATTGTGATTAAGGAGGGTGAAGCTATTTTTTAGTATGAGTGTGTAAAATTGAGTAGAAAGTAAAAAACACAGCAAAGTTAATACATACTAGAGTACTTTTTTCATCACTAGAATAACATTCTTACTGGTCCGGTCCGGCCCATTTTGTACTGCCAAACAAGCCTACCTTAAAGGCTTAGACTGAAATATCAAATGCAAAACATTTGGATAGAAGGCAAAGCATAACATACTATCCTTAATTCATGCAAATGTGATCTTGAAGATTATCATTCTCTTTGCAAATTAAAAGTACGTCTCCCACAAACACTGATTTCACTAGTCACGAATGATTATCGTGTATAACTAGATTGTAGTTTCATAGAAAAATAAAATGTTAAATGTTAGGCCATTTATTCACTTACATTGTAAGAGTACTATTCCTTTCAATCATTCAAGTAATTGGTTTCGCTTATACATTAAGAAGTGCACAAAAACGGATGACAACGTAAGAAAAGTGTATAAAAACGGACAAAAACGGATGAAAAAATATAAAAATGATAGAAACGTATAAAAACGGACAAAAACGTACCTAAAATCGAAAAACTTTAAAATATAAACGACTGTTATTATAAAAAATATACTATGCAACATTCTTTAACCAACAGAGCTAACGTGTAAATGATAACAAAACTCACTTAAAATCAATTAATTAGTGTCATTTTTTGCAGAGACAGGGACTATCCATGCAATTTAAAGTTTTAGATACCTTGGGTGAAACTTCGGGTAAACCACAAAAACTATGTAAAAACAAGTGTATTGGCGCTATGTTGTCCTGAACGTGGTTAATTTGGGGGTTAGGGTTCATCCTCATTTCACTTATTTTAAAATCAACTACCAAACATCATTCAATTGCTTCACAGATTATCAGGTATATCTCTCAAGCCCCAATGTCTATTCTAATTAATCCTGCTTACGTCACTGTTTTGTAACCACCACATTTTTCGAATGCTCATCAATTATTATTATTGTCTATATCATTTCATTGTAGCTTCATAGATATTTACATCGTTTATTGTATATCCTTTGATTAAAATGCTTCTGAATTACTCATTATAACTACTTTTGGAAATGGTGGTTGGATTTGCTTATATTGTAAAAAAAACAAAATGCTATAATACCCGGCCGAAACGATATTTATTTGTATTACAATTCATTTATAAAAAGGTTAGATTAGATATGTTTAGAAAAAATAACACCCCCTAAATCATAACTACTTTTTTTACTCACCTAAAACCTTTTATAAATAGATACAACTGACAAATTATTACTATTTGGCCGAATAATACTCGGGGTAAAGCCCTCCCTTTTCAGGAGGTTTGTTTGCACCTAGCTGGAATTGAACCTTGAACCTCATAATTTTTACTTTTTAGTGATGTTAGTCACAAGCCTTTTGCTACCGGGCAACCCCCGAGTGGTTCCTTGTTCTAAAAAGCTTATTAGTACTTATTTACGAGTATAAGCAGAAAACTGAAGTTTTACGTAGATTAATAGATTAAGTGTATATTAAATCAGTAAATTATCATACTATGAAAGGCTGGCAAGCTTTTTTGTTCTTCTTTTAGCGAACTTTATGTTGATTTCAATCATGTATGTATTAGTTTTTGACTTTTTGTCTCTATCGATAGTTGCATTACATCATAAAATTTATTATTAAAAAAAAAAAAAAAAAAAAAAAAAAAAAAAAAAAAAAAAAATTGTTCATAGGAACTAATTAAGGAACTGATGATTGATGCTGTGACTTTAAGTGCATATTATATTAACATGGGATTGTAAATTACAGATTCATAAGAGAAGGTGTAGAAGAGAAAATGGAGATTGATAGCAACAAGGTTAGATCAGTCGTAAATGTAGATAGATTGAGCGCTTTGCCGGATGAGCTTATTCATCAGATACTCTCTTGTTTCGACACCAAATTTGCTGTCCAAACGTCTATGCTGTCTTCGAGATGGAAGCTTATCTGGAAATCAATGCCTTGTCTCGACTTTTCAAGTAGTCAATTTAATACTTTACATAAGTTTTCCAAATTCGTGACCCATGTTTTGTCTCATCGCAACCATCAAGTAGAAGTGGCTTCGGTTAAGCTATATTTTTATGGAGCAGCTAGTCAGGTTTTTGTGAGAAAGATTGCAAATTATGCGTTCTCTCACAATGTTCAAGAACTCACTGTCAGGAGTTGGCCCAAGAAAAATCATGAATTCCCTCCTTGCTTATTTAGCTCACAGACTCTTAAACAGTTGTCCCTTAGTTTTAATCCGTATGCATCTCGCGTTACACCTAAAACACCTTGGAATTTTCCTGCATTAACTAATTTGCATCTTTTTGAAGCAAAACTTTGTGAGGATGACAGTGAATCTGTTGACCTTTTCTCCATGTGTTTGAACTTAAAGAACCTTGCTATAGAGAGTTGCATCATCCGGGCGAAGGTATTTGACATTAGTACTCCACGACTTTCTACGCTCAAGCTTATCAATTGCAAACATTCAGGTGTTATTAATGTGATTGCACCTCAAGTTGAAAATCTCACTGTTATTAGATGCCCAATCAACAACTTCAAGGCACCACTCAGACTCTCATATTTTTGCTACCATGGTTATCATCCAAAATGGTTTAAAAATTGTTTTCATTCTCTAAATGAGGTGAGTGTCTGTTTCTCCATTTATGAAAGGAACCAGCCATATAAGGAGACTACTGCTCGTGAGACCATTAACATGCTTCAAGAGCTCCGCAGTGCCAGATGTCTCACACTTAATATAGACATTGTTGAGGTATGCTCATTTCTTATCTGTCATCCGCAACATGTCAGCAAATTGTGGACATAAGAGAAATTTTTGAAATTTTAAATATTCAGTATGGTACTTGCTTTAGCAGTTTATTTTTGCGTGACACTTGACTCTCAGCAAGCATGACAAAAAAAAAATGTGATAAAATATTCATCTGTGATCATTGTTGATAGAAGAGTTATACAACATATTCATTGTTATGCATATTTGATGGATTTTAACTTGTAATATCTGTGCAGTGTATCTCCTCATTTCCGGATTTACTATCTCACCTTCCTTCACCATTTAGCAACTTGATTTCTTTGAATATTATCTCGTACATGAGGAATGATGCATACAAAGTAAAATTACCTACTGAAGCTAGAAACTTTTTGCTAGAGGACTCTCCAAGCGCCACATTCATCATGGATTTGCCCGAGGTACGATCATCAGGATAATTTTGATAATTTTGTATGGATTTCTCGTTACTAAAACTGCATCACTTTATAATTTTGATATGTAAGTAGCAGGGTTTAGTTATGGTTCTTATGGAAATTTAAATATATCTGTTGGCTCATGCTTGTTGGTTAACATCTGAGTAAGTCGTCCAGAAAGCAGCCATCTTGTTTCCAATTCTTTAACTTGAGATTGAATACTGTACACTAGAGCGAACACTCGACTTTAGCATTGACTATTTTCGAAATTGTCCTTATTTGATATTTTGAATGCCCTTCATTGGTATTGAGGGTGCGTTTGGTACACCACTATTGGAATGCATCAATCACAATGATTATCATTGCAAAGGTTTGGTTACTAAGTTGGGGAATAAAACTATCATTTGATACCCATAGACTCATAGGAGGGAGAGTAGGCACTTTTTCTAACTCATTCCCGTAGGACCCACCTCTAATATATGAAAACCATATGCCTTTCTAAAAAAATAAAAACATGTGATAACTATACTCTAAAGTTCACACCAAACAATAGAAATGGAATCGGTATTCTCAATCCCATATTACCATCTAATCAATGTCATACCGATTGTGATTCCGGATAGCATATCAAACGCACCCTGAAATGCTGGTTGGCTCTTCTTTTATGTTCCTTTTTTTACGTAAGTGGCTCTATACTGAATCAGGCCTCCCTTTATTTGGCGGGCTTTTTTCTTCATTAATTTGACTGCTGAAACTATGAGGTAATCCTCTTGGATGGAGCTAGTGACATTTTTGCAAATGTTTCAGCCACCACCTACAAAAGCCATGAAAGCGAAGGAGGCTAGGGAGAAGAAAGCCAAACAGCTTGCAGACGTTCAGATTCATATGAATGAATTACAAACATCTCTTAAGCAGGGAAATATTCTTTTTGCTGAGAGAAAGCTGGTACAGGAGAAGAAGAAGACAACCGTTTTACAACTTATGACTGAACTACAGCTATGGGCAGACAAAAAAATGATGCAAAGTGAACCCGATAGTACTCAGATCGAGGCAGTAGTTGCTGGACTGGAGGCACAGATTGTGGCCTGTTTGGGAGAGATTTTGGATATGGTCAGCCAAGAAATTGACGAAGCTTTTATCTTCTCTTCAAAGAGAGCACACATCCGATCGTTATTGGAAGCTTTGCCCAAGCGACAGATGACAGCGATGGAAGCACGCTACACTCACCAGTTTGAAGAAACTGAAACACTATGTAATTGTCTGCACTCAACAAGACGAGATCTGTTTCGCTATTCGAAAGAAAACATTGAAGCTTTAAAAAGATTTAGTTCTGATAAATTCGCGGCAATTCAAGATTTTTCCGGTAGCAAACTTTCTCTGTCATCACAACCATCTTCTTCTTCACCAGTTGTAAGTTTCTGATTCCATGCTTAGCTTCATATATTCATGGATATATTTCAAACTCTAATATATGTGGTATTTGAACTACGCTCGTTTAGGAAGTCCTTAGCATCTTAAATTTGATTTTCAAGGACCCTTACGGCAATATAGCACTGACATTCTTGTAAAATTTGCAGCCACCACCTACAAAAGCAATGGAAGCATATACGAATTCCTCTCTGGTTGGAGATATTGAGAGTCATATGAAAGAATTGCAAGTGTCGGTTGAGCTGGAAAATATTAATCTTGTTGAGAGAAACCAGGTAAGAGAAGAGACCCAAGTAAACCTTAATGATCGTGTGGTAGAACTACTGGTATTGGTATTGTTGATGCACAGTGACCCCGAGAAAATTCAAAGTGATGAGGTGGAGGCACGGATATCACAGATCAAAATCCATTTCCGAGAGATGCATGATCTGTCTGAACAATATAATGAAGCTGCTGAATCCATTTCAAAAAAGAAGACCCACATCGAGTTATTGTTGAAAAAGTTGCCTAAGCTATGGAGTAAAGAGATGTCTGCATGTTTTGCTCATCAGCTTGAAGAAGCAGATGCATTGGGTGTTCATCTATATTCAGAGTTTTCTGTTTCAAAAGTAACTGATGCTCATTTTGAAAAAGAGGTATCTGGTTTATTTAAAAAATTTTCCAGTAGCAAACTTCCTCTGTCACTACAACCATCTTCTTCAGCTTCAGAATTTGTAAGTTTGTGCTTCCATATATGTCTATGTATAAGTAGTTTTAATAAAAGTGACAAACCGGTCGGGTCACTCTCTTCCAACCCTTGAACAGTTTTGTGCTCATTTTCTGAAAATTTTAAACAATTGAGTATTAAATATGATTACTATATGTTTAACTAAGTTTTAAATCTCTTAAATATAATGACTTGTATTTTCTTTATGTAATTGAATACTCTTTAGGCAACTTCTTACCCATCGAACCCACCCGTTTCCTTTTTAGCTACTCTTTATGTGTACCTGTTTGGTCCATGATCTATGGAACACAACATGAATTCACTACTAGAAAAATTGTTTTTACCATGGGAGACTTTCTGTGATGAAACATGTCGTTGCGGGAGGAAGTCTGCTAGATGATAAAAAAAAGTGCTAATTGAAAAGTTAAAACGTAAATTAATTTCTAGAAAAATACTTTTGGCGTTGCGTGGCACTTTTTGGCTCAAATGGGTCATGGGTCAAATACTTTTCATTTTTGTTGAATTAATTTTTTTGTTATGTAATTACACAGCAACAAATGAAGGAATTGGGTAGAAAGTTATTGGGGGATGCATCACAAGAAAGAATGTATACGCAAAGCGAGGTTGATGCAATTTTGGCGAAGAGAGATGCAGTTTGGGCGAAGACAGATGCACTCCTCACATCTCAGACAAATGCACTCTTCACCTCTCTTTTTAATGCCGTGCAAGCTGCGGATATTCCTGGTCCCCCGGTTAAATCCCCAACAGTTTGTGAATGAGGAAGAGAATGAAGAAAATGAGTAGGGATGTGTCGATGATTATTAGTCGTATTTGTTTACTTTTTGTTACATATTCGTCTTGAAACGATTATTACTACTAGTATTTATAGCGTATTAACAATTTTTGTTTTTCTTGAACTATGAAATGACTATTAGTATAATTTAGTCATTGTGTGTGTAATGATAAATTTTGGAAAGGTTATGGGGTCAAATATCATTCAGGATACAATCTATCGGTACTAGGTGTTGATATTTGTTTTTATATAAAAACATTTTTTTTTTTTTTTTTAATAAGTGGCACATTTTTAGATGCAAATCATGAACATAATTATTTTCCAAAATACTTGTAGTAAGTTTATATTGCTATATCAAACAAAGTTGAATTTGGTAATTACATGAAGATTAGGAAAGTAATAGTATCAATCAATATGTAAATATGATAATGCATGTAAGTTGGTTGGGGGTTCGTATGAAATTGTTTGGTCATCACTCAATTTTAACATACCAAAGCAGGCCGGCCCATAACAGCCCAGGGTCCAACAACACCAAAAGCCCAAAAATAAATGTAAAAGTAAAATAATTGGAAGTGGCGCCAAAGCTTGTGTTGATTTGGGGGGTAGGGTTCGTTCATCCTCATTTCATTATTTCACAAATTATCCGCACATACATACATACATACATATGTTTCTCTCAAGCCCTAATTTAGTAATTTTCCACTTGCTTACTTCACTATTTATTCACTATTATAATTCAATCATCTCTCAAGCCTTAATTTATCCACTTGCTTACGTCACTATTTATATTATTTATTTATTTCTTGATTTGATTGTTTGATTGTAGATTAAGAAAATGTATATTATAGACAGTGTTGTAAGTTTTTAAAATGCTTGTAAAACTATTACATTTAATTGTTGCTTTATGGAGTAATTTCACTAATATGTGCACTCGTAGTTTGTTTTCACATATATTAAGAGTATTGTTAGATAGTTCCGATTGCCGTTCAAAAAAACAAAAGTAGAGCCTGGTTAGCTTTTTTGTAAGCGAGTTTATCTTACTTGCAGTTATGTATAGAGTAGTTTTTAGGCTTAATGAATATAATGACTTGTCACCATATGATTAATTTACTTTTTCGTGATGTCATGAGTGTTTTGGTTATTGTTAGGGTGCTTATACGTCAGCAAACACAATGTCTAATATCGGGACGGGATTTTTAAGTTAAATGAAAATTTTGGTAATAATTAAGTAAATTGCTAATATGGTGACGAGAAATGAGGTAGGTTTCCAGGATATTCTTGATAATTTGTATACATTTGAATGCTAATGAATAGTATCGTGTAATATTTGATTGTATTTCTACAGTAAGATGTTTTCATTTCGATATTGAAATGCAAATGAATCGTTATCGTGTATCGGATTATTATAGACTGATTGCGTGTTGTGCTGTTCTGTTAGCGAGTTTATGTTGATTACAGTGATATCTGTATGGAGTTTTTTTTAGGGTTAATATGTTGACAACACACTTAATTACTTGTCACCGTATGAACAATTTACCTTTCCGGATGCATTTGTTGATGTGGCAGGGGTATTTTGGTAGTTGTTACTTGGTAATAAAAAAGTAAAACTATTATTCTTTCGGGTATTTTTGCACTTTATTGTTATTAACAAAATCCAAACACTATTTACTGAAGCGCTTATTTTCAAATAGCTTATAAGTACTTATTCATAAGCAGGATAAATAAGCTGATTATATAACTGAAACATAAACACTATCAGTAGCTGTTCTTTCAGAGAGTTTATGTTGATTACAGTGACGTAGTTTCTATCTCTGTTATACTTGCATTACTTATAAAAATGATCTTAGAAAACAGAATTTGTTTATAGAAACAAATTATGTAACTGATGCATTATTAATGATGTGACCTGAAGTGCATATTATATTGATTCGAGATTGTAATTTGCAAATTTGTAGAATCAGAAGAGAAGGTGTTAGCACAGAAAATGGAGGTTGAAAGCAATAAAGTTAGATCAGTTGTAAATGAAGATAGATTAAGCACTTTGCCGGATGAGCTTATTCATCAGATACTCTCATGTTTCGACACCAAATTTGCTGTTCAAACGTCTTTGCTGTCTTCGAGATGGAAGCTTATCTGGAAATCAATGCCTTGTCTCGACTTTTCAACTAGGAATTTATATACTTTATATAAATTTTCTAAATTCGTGAACCATGTGTTGTCTCATCGCAACCATCAAGTAGAAGTGTCTTCGGTGAAGCTGTACTTCCGTGGAGCAGCTAGTCAGGCTTTTGTGAGAAAGATCGCAAATTATGCATTTGCTCACAATGCTCAAGTACTAACTGTCTCGAGTTGCCCCAAGCCAAACCATGAATTCCCTCCTTGCCTCTTTAGCTCTCAGACACTTAAACAGTTGTCCCTTAAAAGCCAGTTTCTGGCACCTTGTATTACACCCAAAACACCTTGGGGTTTTCCCGCATTAACCACTTTACATCTTTATGAAATAATGTTGTGTGACAATGACAATGAATCTGTTGACCTTTTCTCCAAGTGTTTGAACTTAGAGAACCTTGTTATAGAGAGTTCCATCTTCCGGGCTAAGGCATTTGACATTAATACTCCACGACTTTCTACGCTCAAGCTTATCGATTGCAGAGACTCAGGTGTTATCAATGTGATTGCACCTCTACTTGAGAATCTTACTGTTATTAATTCCTCAATTAACAACATCAAGGCACCACTCAGACTCTCATATTTGCGCTACAGTGATTATTTTCATCCACAGTGGTTTAAAAACTGTTTTTATTCTCTAAATGAAGTGAGTGTCAGTTTGCCCATGTATGAAAAAAACCAGCCGTATAAGGAGACTGCTGCTCGTGAGACCACTAACATGCTTCAAGAGCTCCGTAGTGCCAGATTTCTCACACTTAACATGGACATTGTTGAGGTATGCTCTTATGTTATCAGCCACAGCAAGTTTTGGACATAAGATATGTTATTAAAGTTTCATATGGTCACTTTACTATTTGCTGGTCAGTTTTTTTTTGGTGTGAAATTGGATTGTTAGCAACTTAGCACACTTGACCGACATAAATTGAAATGTAATAATAGTTCTATCTGTTATCAACACGGGCGCAAAGTTTAAAGAGTTTAAGACTGCTTAAAGTATTCTTATTAATATATAAAATTGTTGATAAAAGAGGTATTCTTTAATGGATTTATAACTTGTTACTTGTGCAGTGTATTTCTTCATTTCCGGATTTAATATCACACCATCCTTCACCTTTTAGCAACCTGGTCTCTTTAACTATAAACTCCAACTTGAGGAATAGGCTGGATGCACACAAACTGAGAATGACTACTGAAGCTAGAAACTTCTTGCTCGAAAGTTCTCCAAGCGCCACATTCATCATGGATTTACCTGAGGTACTTATAATTAGATATATTTTTTCCTATTACTTGCGTGTATCCCTTTATTTCTGTTTATGAGTTTTAGTCTTGGGGTTAAATTACTTTGGTTACTATTTCTTTGATTGTGGAATATGTTTCACTGTGTTAAGCTAGTTAAATTTAGTGTTTCCATGTCTCTGTGTAAGGCAATTTTCTCATGCTTCAATAACATATAATGATATACAAAACTTAAAGGGTAAGAGATTTATCTCTCATGTGTCACTGAAAACCATTTGATCTCTATCGAACAATTATGTTACCTCATTACAACTTGAAACTAACCAAAGCTGTCACTAATAGTCTGTAAATGCCCTTCAATTATATTCAAATTCTGATTGTTTCTTTTGAAGCTACATTTTCACTTGTGTGGGTCAATAATTTGTTTCTTAATAAGTTCCAGCTGTCACTTGTGCGAGGCAAACATATATATATACCCCTGAAGTACTCTAAAATAATAATATTTCTCATATCTTTAGATATAACCTATCAACCTTAGATGTACAGTATTAGATCTTGTAATAAGAGGGTATTTGATGACATTAAATTTTGGAATTGAGCAAGTGACATTTTCTTCTACTTTTCAGCCACCACCTACAAAAGCAATGAAAGCGAAACTGGCTAGGGAGAAAAAGGCCAAACTGGTTGCAGACTTGCAGACACATATGAGTGAATTGCAGACTTTACTTGATCAGGAAAATATACATTTGACTGAAAGAAAGCAGGCACATGAAAAGATGAAAACAGCCCTTGAGCATCTTATGACAGAACTACAGATGAGGACCAATAAAGAAATGATGCAAACCGAACTCGATAATAGGGATCTGATTGCGGAAATCACTGGCTGTTTTGGAGAGATTCTGGATATGGCTAGCCAAGAAAATAAGAAAGCTTTATCCTTAGATACAAAGAGAACGGATATCAGATCATTATTGGAAGCTTTGCCTAAGCGACAGATGGCAGAGATGGAAGCACGCTGCTCTCGCCAACTTGAAGAAACTGAAACACTATGTTTTAGTATCCTCTCAACATCAGAAGACCAGTGTTCTTATGTAAAACAAAAAGTTGGAGCTTACATAAAGTACAAGTTTGATAACATCTCGACATTTCGAAACTCATCTTCTTCAGCAGTTGTAAGTTGTCATATTCATAGTTGCATCCTAAAAATATAATATTTCTGGCTTTTTTAACTTGGTTGATGTCAGGTTCCTGGACCCTCGTCTTTGAATATCAACTAGGTGGATTACCCGCGCGTTGCCGCGGGGTGTTTTGCCAAAGTAATCGTAAAAAGAAAAAAAAAAAAAATTAACGGTCGTTGCTACAGTAACTAACGCCCGTTAGTTACTGTAGCTACCCGGTGTTACTGTGGCAGCTGACCGAAATTACTGTAGCTGCTCTCACATGGCAACTGTAGCAGCAAAGCCGGGCAGCAAAGGGGGGCTGCCCAGCCTGCTAAATGTAATATAGGATAATACTATGCCGTGAAACATCGACCCAGGTAACCAATTTTCTGTACAACACTAAAAAACACATTCTCTTTTCATACTAAACATTAGCAGATAGTTTTAGATATATCATTGGTTTAAATTCAATGAGCTTGAAATTTGATAATTAAACAGTTTAGCAGGATTCTGTTTTGCTAAGAGTTTAGTGTTTTGTGTACGTAACTTTTCTTTCTTCAAATATATTCTCTTTAATTTAATCATATGCTTTGTAGATCAGGCTCATACATTTATTGGTCACAATCAAACCTATAACAAGTATCATGCATTTTTCAGGGCTGCTAAAGATTGTTCCAAACAGATCAGGTTGATACAATTTCATGAAGTTAGAGTTGTCATCGTTAGGATTGGACTTTATTTGATCTGCTGTTTTTTTTTTTTTTGGGCAAAAACAATATTGTATTATTGGATCTTTTCGTGTATTGTACCTTTTCTTTCTTTATTATTTGAACATTTAGTTGCTATATGTTTGGGTGTTTGGCTATTGTTTAGTAACATTTTCTTGTCCAATGTACTTGATGACTAATTTTAAGGGAGGAGAGATATCTGCACACCAGAAAAAAATGATACAGCCACAAACATGTGTATACGATGGAATTAGAGATGAACATGGGTATGGAACCGGAATCGATAGGATCCGAGAACCGAATTTTTGTGAAAGTAGTAACTGAGAACCGAACTGAATATTGTTTTTGGTTCCGGTTCTTTGGGTTTACCCGGATAGGAACCGATTTTTTGAAAGAGAAAAAAAAAATCACATGCACTAATAAATTAAGCCTATAAAAAACAATTTTTTTTTTTTATCTTTTTAGATATTTGCAACCATTTACATTTAAAAAATTAACATTTAACAACTAAATCATAGGCTCAAATAAACAATTATTTTATAGTTTCACATGTTCATATTTAACCGTTTCTCTACTTGTCCGAACCGAATTTGGATCCATATTTGAACCTTTTTTGCATCTGCGAGCCCTTTTTAAAAAGTTGTGAACCCTTGATGCTCAGTTTTGAACCCTCTTAGATAAACCTCCATCTACCACCCCACCTCTTGTTTTTTCCATAGTCCCAAACGTTGAACATCAGAAACCCTAGTGAGGAAGCTGCTATGTAGTCAACCAACCGTGTTAGTTATTTGGGGGTTAATTTCTTCACAGGTTTTTCTCAAACCCGTATTTATTTTCCATTAATTTACTGTAGTATTCAGGATTTATTTATTTTTTTAATTATTTTTAAATGCTTATGAATCATCATTATCGTGTTTATAATAGCCTCATAAATTATGAAAATGTTACTATTATTCCGGTGTTGGTCTAAACACTGTTAAGGGGGTGTTTGGGATTGCTTCCCCTCCCCCCCCCCCCCCCCCCCCCCCCCCCCCCCCCCCCCCCCCTTACTTATAACTGCTTATTTGAAAAAAATTAAACAATATTCAGAAAAAATAATGTTTTGTTTTTAAATGGTAGTAATAAATTTCATCTTAAGTAATCACTTTGAAATAAGCAGCTTTTTACTTGGGTACAAGAAACTACTTTTTTTTTTTTTTTTTTTACCTCAGAATAAGCAGATTCAGTATTATATTAAGCAGTACCTATCACCTTTTAAGTAGCTCAAAATTCTCGCTTATTAATATTATATGTTAGTATATCTTTTTATTTAGTTTTCCTATCATGACTACTATTTTTGGCGGTGGCCGGGGAGAGGGTCGGAAACGGTCACGGGGATACCTCGGTGTCCTCCTTGGGTAACATGATTACCCGTATTATCATGAGTAGTTGAGCA
>JARVZY010010886.1:0-55000 GCA_030686995.1 Artemisia argyi | reverse complement strand
ACTTCTCTTTTTTTAATGTGAAAATTAGAAAACTATATATAGGAAATAGGGTCTGACGGCGTCAAGACCAAATAGGTGACGCCGTCACCTCGCCGCCAAAATACTTCTCGGACTCCCTTGATCTACTTTTAACGCCGTCATGTGTTAGCGTTTTCCAGGCCGTCATGCATTTTACTCTTGACGCCCTATCTTGTGATGCCGTCAAATCTGTACTGGGTCGTCATGGAAATTACTCTTGACGCCGTCAGAAATTCCTTCTTGACGCCGTCACCTACTGTTCCCAGCAAGGAAAATTAAGACTTTGGCGTTTCTTAACTTTTATGCTCCAAAAACGTTCGAATTGTTTCCTTTTCCAGATTTCTCTCCCAAAGTACCTAAAATCACAAAAGGAACGATTTAGGGCAATATTTGATCAAATAAATTCGAATTCCGGCTTAAATGACCTCCTAAAAACGGTTCATTTTTCGCCTTATCATATACCCTTACACTTGAGATTTGCTTGTCCTCAAGCAAATGCGCTTTTATTATACTCAAAATACAAGTTAGAGGTCATTTAACACTAATATAAAAGTAATTACAACAAATAATCGTTCCACTAAAGACCAAAGACAAGCACGGAGGTCATACACAAGCACCTCAAAAATAGTGTTTAGATACTCATATCTCTCAGGTGTAATAAAGTATAAATTACAATATGGAAACGGAAGATATCTCTCACTACCTGTCATAGCAAAATAGATTACCATAGGCTTGGGAAAGGATCAAACCTCCACCACATGGCGTAAGCACCTAGGATAAACTATCAAAGAGATCTTTTAAAGGGTTGTAACGTTAGGTGTAGGGATATGAAATACACGGTTTTGTTGGATAAAGGAAGTTTTACTGGTGGCGAGTTAACAATCTTGGTTAATTACATGTACAATATGGCGTTGCTAAGCCAAGACTAGACTCGACTTAAGCTAATAAATGAAAAATAACGAAAGCATAAAATAAACATAGAATAAAAAGGGATGGTAGTCCGTATGTTTTTCTCTTTTTCTTTTTCTATTTTTTTTTTATTTTTATTTTTTTTTGCATACACTCTTACCCTACCATCCAAAATAATACATCATAGGGAATGAACATTCCCCTTACACTTGAATCTTTACATACTTACAATAAACTAATCTAATGACTCGAATTAAGAAAATCAAAACACTTGGAGTACTTTTAAGATTAACGTATATATGGGTGTAATAAATGATGTTCTTCCCCATTACTCCATAAAATAAGTACTTACCCATGAGTCTCAATCGTCCCAAAACAATATGTACAAGGATATGACTCGACTTAGCAACCATGTAATCAATTAGATAGTTAACTTAGGGTTTAACAAATAACAATAATGCACTAAAAATGAGTGCATACACGGAAGGCTAAGGCGATTTGGGTGTACATTTAAGTGGGGTGTAACAAATTCTTCCTTTAAGTAAAATGCTTAAAGTTATAAACGAAAAGATAGGCTCGGAGGGGTGTACTAGGGGTTTCGTGTACTAAAAATGAGTACAACGCTAAGGGTGTGGGAAAAATTAGTTGACTTGATTAGCCAAATAATATGACATAAATGGTCAAGTAATTATGATACGGGTTTAACACAAGGGTGATCCTAATGCCTCTTATCATGTAGTAAATCCTACTACACGAATGTAGTCTCACTAGCGGTCTCGGGATGCATCACTAACGCAAGTTCTAGAATCTAAATGCTACCGGTACACTCATAAGCACTAATAATAAATGCTTTTCCTATCAAATCTAAAGGCGAACCTCACATATTTGGGTGGAAATTTTTTCTGAATATACGGTTATGTGCTAGTCATACAATCTCCTATCCATGAGACGCTTGCTATGGCTAAAGTTTCACTCCTAAATGTTGTAAAAAAATTTAAATTTGGCGCTAAAATTGCACTAACAAGTATTTCTCATAGTTTTATTACACATCTACCATTAAACAAAACAAACTCAAGCGAAAATGCATATGTAAGGTATCATCTTTTTACCATCCCCTTACACTTAATATGAACATTGTCCCCAATGTGTAAAAGTTAAAAAGTAAAAAGAATGAAATCAAATACTCTCCTGATTCGCTCGGTATGGATAATAAGGTGGCCAGGTTAAATATTCCTCCAAGAAAACGAACAATCAAAGCTTCCCTTCCAGAATATAAATCATCTTCTTGTTATACATAACCTGTAAATCCTGAGAAAACAGACAAAACAACCTCGCGTAAAATCGGCGGCATCCTATATAAGTTACTAAATCCTAGAAAACAAGATAAGATATAATGCTTGTGGAATGAAGTTTGCAGATCTCCTGGAGATTATAAAACTTAATAATTCACAAAAACCATAAGACTCCGTTAGAAAAACAAAACCGATAAAATTTCCAGATTTTTACACGTGACGCCGTCAAGAATTAATTCTTGACGCCGTCAGGATTGACCTGCAGAAATTCTTATGTTAAGTTTCCGGAAAATTTCTGGAAAAACTTGGTCCTACTTCCTGGAAAATCCTGCAAAACTTCATTATGACTCAATACAAGCATTTGACTCTAACAAATACGAATATACACGTTCATTTAATATTGTGGAGAATCATGATCGATTTGTTTCTTAAAAACATATTTGGGGTTTCCCCTTACACTTATCTTTTGCAAAAATACTTTTAGGCGGAGTTAAGACTAGGCCAAAACAACAAAGTAAAGTATTTCCACTATTTAGTTGAGAAACATGATCTACCAACAATAAAAACAAAGCATGCATACGGAAGCAAATAACAAACAAACAAAATAAAATCACACAAAACATGGGTTGCCTCCCAAGAAGCGCTTTTCTTTATTTACGAGTCTTGTAGCTAGACTCAAGGTCATGGGTTACGTTTTCCTTTCCCACTTTTGTGCTAACTCAAAACATCTAACCCAATTCTCATCACGCTTGTATTCCGGGCCTAGATTCATGCAACCTGAATAGTAAGTTCTCCTCCTCTCATAATAGGCTTCATCAGTAATTCTATCTTCCTTAACCTCATAGGGTCGAATCTCATCAATTTGTAGATTCTTGATGCCCTTTAATTCTTCCTTCATGTGAGGCATCATAAAAGTGACCTCCTCTATCCCATCAGTAAACTGAGCTATCCCCTTCTCATGATCGTAATACATCTTAGTCTTTTCAACAAAAGGTTGTCCTAAGACTACTTCTCCAAGGTGCGGATCAATAATGCCTCTAACATCTTCTAGGATTACAAAGTCGCATTGATAAGTAAAATTTCCTATAAAGATGTGTACCCCTTTAACTCTCCTGACAAAGTTACATAGCCTATTAGAATTGTAAGGGTCATTTCTAGGGCTTAACCTTTCGTTCATTATCCAATTGTAATAGAGCCTAGACATGATATTCATGGGTGCTTTTAAGTCAATGTATGTATGCTCTCTAGACATGTACCCAATCATGCAAGGAATTTTTATGTTCCTGAAGTTATGCCTCCTAATCCATGGTGTCTTTCTATATTTTGAGGGGCAAGGATGTTGTAAGATGAACCTGTGGTAACTCAATTCATCCGGGGTTGGAGCGAAGTCTGTAAACTCAATTTTCATTTGGAGAGGCTTAATGAATTTCTTAAATGTGTTAGTTTCTCTCTTTCTTCTTTCATGCGCAATAAGCCTCTTGCTAATTTCTAAACGGCGACTCTCTGATTCCATAAAGACCACACTTAGTACAAACAAAAACATGAAGAAATAAGATAGACTAAAGAAAACCTAAAAATAAAAATAAAATCTTACTAGAAAGGAATCTAGCAAGTAGACCTAATAAAAAGAGATTCTAACCTAGACAATAACTATTTCCCCAGCAACGGCGCCAAAAACTTGATACGTGGGAATCGCACCAGGCTTTACCTCTCAAGGGATCTTGAGAAGCTTACAACCCCACCAGGCAGTGTACCTGATCATTGTAGTATAGTATAGTGACAAGTACCGGGGGATTGATCGTTCAGCTAGGAATAGTGTCGCTAGGATTAGAAAACCTAAATACTAGTTCTAAAGGTGATGGATGATTATTTTTGTATTTTTATATTTTTTAGAAAGCAAGTAAAAATTTCGGGTTTGAAGGATTTGGGCGGAATTAGTTGCTAGTCAACTAACCCAATACTAAGATGCAATCAAAATAAAATACTAAAAATGAAAATAAACTAAATTATACTAACAATAAGTGGAGAAAATGTGTTTACTTAGATTTCATTACTCCCTAAACATCTTTTACACGTTAATTACTTGTTATAGTTGCGTGGATGACGGATTGTATTCCTTAATATCATTCATGGGGTGGCGCACTTAATTCCCCAATCCTATGAGCTCTTATCTCCTCCTATGCCATGCCCGACACAACCATAGGGATTATAAACAGTGGCTCATGCATTAAATACAACCAATAAAACCTAGTGCACATCAGTTCATGTTTCCTAAGACGTTCAAGCATGTTACCATTTGGAGATCTGCCAGTTTTCTTAGGCCTAACATCGAATTCATTCATCCAATACAACCATAAACAAGTAATCAACACTTAATTAACATCTAGGTTTCATTAGATCCAAGCAAACACAAGATAGATCTAGCCTAACATGATGGAATTAAGACAAGAACAAGATATAGACAACCAACACATAGACATATTGATTGAATTAAAAGAATACTTATCTCAATTACACATGAAAGGTATCAAGGGCTTAGAACCCTTGAAAAACCTGTAAAATTCGCACCAAGTTCGTACTTAGGGTTTCTCCCAAAACTTCTCTCTTTTTAATGTGAAAATTAGAAAACTATATATAGGAAATAGGGTCTGACGGCGTCAAGACCAAATAGGTGACGCCGTCACCTCGCCGCCAAAATACTTCTCGGACTGCCTTGATCTACTTTTGACGCCGTCATGTGTTAGCGTTTTCCAGGCCGTCATGCATTTTACTCTTGACGCCCTATCTTGTGACGCCGTCAAATCTGTACTGGGTCGTCATGGAAATTACTCTTGACGCCGTCAGAAATTCCTTCTTGACGCCGTCACCTACTGTTCTCAGCAAGGAAAATTAAGACTTTGGCGTTTTCTTCACTTTTATGCTCCAAAAACGTCCGAATTGCTTCCTTTTCCAGATTTCTCTCCCAAAGTACCTAAAATCACAAAAGGAACGATTTAGGGCAATATTTGATCAAATAAATTCGAATTCCGGCTTAAATGACCCCCTAAAAATGGTTCATTTTTCGCCTCATCATTTCCGTACAGAGTATTCAAGATTTTACATCCAGTCGTGATTCTTGCTCTCGTAGGCGTAGTGATGTTCTTCATTAGCCTAGTAGATCAACCTATTGGCGATTCTATTATTTAGTAATATTTTTAACATTAGCACTACCGATGTTAATTATTTCGTTATGTATTAATATTTATGGATTCTAATAAAATTTTACGTTATTCGTCTTTTATGAATTTTAGTGATCCTCGGATTTTATATTCATGTTATTTCAGATACAATTAAGCCCACTTATTTATAATTCATTATTTACATAGCGAGGCGTCCCAAAACAATGTAAGTAAAGAAATATAAACTTATGGTTCGGTGATTCATAATTTCTTTATTTAAATAAAAAAGCGTCCCAATTTATTTAAATAAAGACATTGCAAATCATCCTACTTAAGAATTTCTGACTTAACATTCGTAATTAGCCGATGAGTTACAAGGCCGTTTAGGATATTCTAGGAGTATGGAAAGAGTATTTACTCTCCTTTTTGGATATGGGAGTAACATAATAAAGGTGAGTTGACATAGTTTTTAAAATACTAGGGTGTATATTTTTAACATAAATAGGGTAAGAATTGTGGAAACCACAACGTCTTATGAAAGTTTTGTAAATTTTGAAAATATAGAAGTAAATACATGCTCAAGAAGATAGGATTAAAACGTAATGCCTTAGAATAGGCATCTGCAGACATGTTTGTTTGAATAAAGTGATCAGAAGTATATCATAAATGTATATACCAGTTTACTAAAGTTTTTAAGTAACATAATTACCTGGAAGTCGCATAATCATCCGGAGGCTGGAAGGCACGGACAACGAAAGGCTATAAAACATGTTTGTGAAAAAGTGGTTATAGTTCGGATCTCAATTAGACCCGTTTCTCTATAACTATAGCTCTGATACCAATCTGTAACACCCCCAAATTTGGGATACGCAGCGGAATTAAAGCTGGGTGTTACTCGATGGCACAACAGTTATAATAATAGGAAAACAATCTCTAATTGAGTTGTTTTAGAAATTTTATTATTCAAATATCAGAGTTTACAAAATGAGGTCCCAGTAGTTTTACAATTTGTTAAATACTTTATCAAAGAATAATAAAATTTTAGCATTCCTTCCGTATCCATGCCATCCTTGTTTGTTATGGACCTGGGATAAACATGCTAAAAAGTCAACACAACGGTTGAGTGAATTCACAGCGTTTATAAATAATAATTTGAACACAAGTTAGATATAAAACAAAGTATTGAAATGTAATATATTGCTCTAAGCCTCATGAGCGCAAACGTTAACTGCTAGAACATTACCGAGATAATGTTTTATTACTAACATAACCAAATGAAAGTAATAATGCCCTCCAGTAGGAGTTTGTCAGTCTCCCATGCAACTCAAATATAGTACATATGTCTATCAATCCGGCTAGCTTATAGCTATCTATCCGGCTAGTACAAATGGGCCGTCAACTTCCAATAGATCTATTTACTATATTCGCGTTCACTCGCAAGTGATTAATGGCTCATGATATGAGGGTCTTTATCAGGAAAGGCGACAGTGGGAACTTAGGCAATATAAATCAAGATAGCATTCAGAAAATACTTGTGTTCGGTTTTGTAGCATGTATCTCCCCACAAGTTTAGAAAACGTATGAAAAATAGTGGGACTATGAACTCACCTGGGTAATAAAGCAGTCTGAATGGAGATCAACTTAAATAAAGTTGATAAACGTCTCCGACACGAAACCTGAGTTGATTATGTCAAGTTTTTAGTATTCGTATTTACTTATATGCGAGTTTAATATTTCTTATTGTAATGGTTTTTTTAACAATTATTATTTTAGTTATTATAACATGAAGTCTCTTTAAAAGTTATGGTATTAAGATTTTACTATTTTTCCTATTTATGGTTTGTTATTCGATATTGATATATAAGTTTTATAGAAACTCGTTCTCGACATATAACTATTATATATACGTTTTTAAAAATAATCCAAGCCGTTTAATGTGTTAAAAACATATTCCCGAACAAAAATATATTATCGAAACTTATATGAAAATATTACACTTTTTACCCTTATAGTTTCAAAAATGACACTTTATACCCACAACTATTGTTTGTTGACAAAACAGCCCCCTTGTACTAATTAATTTATAAAACTTACATTTTTGGCCCAAGAAAAACTCCAATCTTTTATTTATTACAAAATATACCCCTTTAGTTTTTCAAAAATAATTATAAAAGTATTATTTGTATGTATTTCGTGACAAAAACGAGCTAACTTTTAGACAAATTCGTACAATGTTTTTACAATGTTCTTGATCTTTTCAAAAGTTTGCCAGGTGGTCTACCCAACGGTTCAGACTAGAGGTCATGAGCTTTTATGGTTTGCTCGTAATAGTTTTCTAAAGTAAGATGTTTTGAAACTATTTTTAACATAAAATTACTAAGTATTTTTATTTGTTTATTAGGTTGAGACATCCAAAAGTATAGCTCAATAGAATCAAAACTACTTGATCTTTTTTTTTACATTCTTGATCCTGCTTAATCTATGCTGGGAGCTCTTCGTTTTGTCCTCGAGTTTAGATTCTTAGGTGCTCGTTTAATGGGGTAAACAATTGCTCGAAGTGGGTTACCTGGAGCATATGCTCGACTTACATCAGGTTCCAAAAACAACTTGGGTTTTGATTCTAAAGCTTATGAACTGACTTGTTATGTATCCTAACATGTTACTCATCATATCTAAGTTGTTTTTAAAGGATCCTAGGGTTTCCTTGTTTAGAAATAAGTCGAAAACATTTTATTTAAGAGTTTGTTTGGTCTAATGACTCGCGACAATGAAAACATGACATGTACATCTTATGGCCAGGTCTTGGGGGCAAATTGAAGTGTGCTAGGTGGTGTTTAAAAAGAGCTTATTGGCTGGGCTTACAAGCCTTAGCTTATGATAGAAAAATGAGGCAAAAGTGAGGTGTTTAAGAAAAGATTTTTGGAAATTCAAATGTCGGGTATAAAAACAGTCTGCACCTACAGCTCTTGTCGTGCGTTTTTAGGACCTGTGCACCTGAGTTTTTATAGAAAACGTCGTTCCGGACAACTTTCATGTTTTAACTTTTTGATGAATCGGACTAGAAATGCCTCTTTTTGTGTGTTTTATATTCTGTCACAGAAGGTTGTTGACAGCTTTCCGGCAAGTTTTTGGTAATTTCATTTGACCGGGTTAGTGGGGCGTTCAAGAGTGTCCTGGGTGGTGGTCACATAGATCTTTTGGCTAGGTTTAATACCTTAGGCTCAAGGTAGAGAAATGAGGCACAATATGGGCGTTTGGGACTGTTTGGGTGACGAACAGAAAAGAACAAAAACATGCTCAGTCCCGACCAAACCCTAAAATTCGTTTTTATAACATATCAAATGTTTACTTAGCTTGTTTAAATTTCTTATAAAGTAGCTTAAGGTTTAGTAAAAATTACACCATAAAAGAATATGTTTGTTTACAGTTAACATCAGAAAGACATTGGAAACATGGTTTTTGACTTATGTTATTATTAGGACTTATCTAATATAATGTTTATGTGTATTTAGAGTTTACAAAAGTGATTGAAAAGGGCTAGAATACTTACTTGCTCAAAATTCGGTTATGGATAGTTTTTGAATTGGAAACTAGACTTTCTCCTCCTCCTAGACTTCTCTAAACTCTCCCTTGACTTCTACTAAGGCTTCAAGATCAGTAGTTATGTGAGTGTGAAACTGTTTGGTGTATGTCGAGTGAGGTGTGAGTGAGAAATGAAGAGGGTGGTCGATTTATATAGAGGAGGAACTTAGGGTTTCTAAGAGGGTTCTAGGTCACCATGTTGTGAAGGAGGGGACAAGGTGATGTGTTCCCTTGGAGGTGTTAAGATGAGTAGGTGAATTTTGTGGTGTTGCCTGATATTACGCATGGTAAAATGAAGTTACCATGTGCATGGCTTGAGATATTTAACCTATGTGTTGAAAATATAGTAGACATGGTGAGGTGGTTAGCTATTGTTTAAACAAATATTTATACACATCTCATTGTATGTAAGCTTAGGGAACATAGTGATGTGTTTAGTTTAGGAGTTGAACATGTATGTAAGCTAGTCTAAATTAGGTTAGGCTTAGTTAATTTCTTTGTTGTTAAGGAAGTAATATGATGAAGTGTTTGCAAAATGACCATGTTTCAGGTTGTGGATTCGAATTGTCCTAAATGAAACTACCTGATATATACTTGTTTGATACTGTGGAAGATCTTAAGAGACAATGTGATGTGTGAAGTCATGGATCATTTAATGTTATGTGGTAATGCCTATAGCTAAGTTGTTTGGTCCAAGTAATTCCCAACAAGACAGTGTCGAATTTGAAATCAAGGATAGAAGAAAAGAGGTGATGTGGCTTGTTGAAATTCATATGTTTATGTCATATAGTTCCTGGATTCGAATGGTGTAGTTTAATACACATTCTCTAAAACCTGTTCATATGAAAGGAGCTTGACATATTAGACCATGGTATTGAAGGTGAGGAGACATGGTGAGGTAGCTAATGAGGTGGCTTTACTTGAGTGGATTAGAATTTGGCCATGGTTTATGTGATTCGATTTACACAAGAATTGAACAAGGGTCACGATTTTTGCTTAGAGTTCTAGTACCATTGCTATTTGTTGTTGTACATAGGGTTTAGGTGAGTAGGAAACTTAGTTTTAAGTAAAGGGTAGTTAGAAAATAATATAAGGCTTGTTTGTTTAAATTTGGTATCGAATTGTACAAAAGAAATAAAGTGAGTGTCGAATTGCTTAAAGAGGTGGTACACTAGGTTAGTTAAGGTTGTACTAGAGTTTAAAGATTATAGAAAATATATTTTTAGGTATTTGGTAAATCTTGGAACAAATATAAATTAGTTTAGATATAACTAGATTAATATAAATATAATTTTTAAGTTTTATGCATCAAGTGCTTGTACCCTAAGTTTAAGGACTTGTACTTTGATTTATTAAACATAAGAAAATATCTTTTGAAGGCTTGTTATAAAAGACTTGTACAGTGTGATTTGAAAAAGAAGTACATTGAGGTTTATAATGAATTTTATAAATAATTGGTTTTCATCCATTACTGTCTTGTATCTTAGCTTGATAAACTTGTACTCTTGTGTTTCTTAAAAAAATATCATACATATTAATTTGAGTTTTATTATAGTTTTAATAATTTAGGGTTTTCATGAATACTTTAATAAATAGAAAAAAAAATAAAAATTTAAACGTTAAGTATAAAATGACGTAACGTGGTAAATAAGAATTTGAAAACTTTGGTACTTGACATATAAAGATATTTATTCAAGACTAAACTAAATAAACTAGTTTAAATATGAGTTACGTTATATTAATTTTTATGATTATTTTAACTGTTAACGTTTAAAAAAAAATTGTAGACGTGAAAAGGGCTAAGTATAAATTTAATTTAAGTGGAAATTTACCGGTGGTTACACATAATCTCTCAACAATCTTATAAAGGTTCGGGTTTGGGTACGTTTTCTTTAGCCTCGACTTTGACAAGACCCAATTGACTCGAACATGATTAACCCGACACGACTAACACCCATACTTAAGTGTTTTTTTTTTTTTTTTTTTTTTTTTTTTTTTTTTTTTTTTTTTTTTACATTTTAGGCTGGCGGTAATAAGAAATGGAAGACGTATCCATATCATTATTGACACCCTCAAGACGTGTCTCTCCCTAAAACACTCACCACCAACGACGTGTCTTGATCTATCTTTTTGTACAACTTGGCCGGTTAGATGACCGACTTATTTTTATTTGTGTGTGTGTGTCTTGATCCATCTATTGTAGGTCCTTTATTTGATTAAAAATGTGTTTTCACTTCCAACAAGACTAACATGATCTCTCATGTTCAAATAGAACATGAGAGGTTCCCAATCCAAGTGAAGTATGATTTGGTGGTGATGTTGATTGTCGTATTACATTATGTTGGTGATGTTGAAAAAATGATGTAGCATTGAGTTGAGTTGACAATGATGATGACAATCACTATTATTGCCAACAGGTGAATCACTACTAAAGTGTGAATACGCAATTTAAGAATATAAATAGAGTCACATAACGTTACGATGATAATCAAACAGGTAAATGAAATGAAATCGTATCATTTATCGCAGCTCAAAGCTCATGTTTCATTTTAGAGACAACTTTTGGGTACGATTCCAATATCGATTGCGAACCTATTTAAAAAGCTAGAAAAATCACTACAAAAGAAGAGCAAATAGATATATTGTTTCATTAGCACAATAAATTGGACTTAAGATGTGTACCTTTTTATGTAATTTGCCCTTAATAAATACGACATTTGAACCACTTTGACACTAGCACAAGAAAAGTCGTTTCCATACTCTCTCCAGAGTAATTACCTTCAAATAATTAAGCGTATCGTTATGGATGGAGAGCAGAGATTACACCTAGGATCATGAGATTTTTACCCTATAACATACTAAAGTTGCTGTAATCTTTTGGGTCAGTTTGGTTGTAGCCGGCGTTTATCACTATTATTTTGAGGTTGTAAAAGTTTTGGTGTTGCCTTGTCGAATTTTGTTTTAGCGTCATTGTAGTTTTATGATCGTTGGTCAAAGATTAGTTTATGCTGTAATCTGTATAGTATATTGTAGGGCTGAGCATCGGTCTATGACCGGGCCGGGAATTAGACCAAAACTATGGATCGAGGACCGGACCGAATATGTTCGGTCAGGTCCAGGTTGGTCCGGTCCTTCAGTCGATCAGGTCCAAAAAGGCATTATTGGTCGATTTATATGTAAGACCGGACTGAACCAAATCGAGATCGAAATACGAAAAAAGTTAGGACAGAGACCGGATCGCTAGTATATTATGTTTAAAAAACAAAAAGCATAAGTAAAGTCCAAAATACCAACAAAGATAAAATGGATTAAAAAAAGGAAACATATCCATAAATCGCACTATTTTAGTCAAGTCCCAAAGTTGAAGGACGTAAACCTACCAAAACAAAACACTCAGGTGGTTCCCGTTAACATATTTTCAAACTTCATTTCAAGTTTAGTTTTAGGGATACAACACACGCGCCGCTAATCACCACCACCACTTACTCCGGCACCGGAATATTCCCCTTCAGGTGATCTATTACATCTTACTTTACTAACACATATTTATTTCAACATTTGTGTAATTAAGAGCTAGAAATATAGGAAACCTTTGTTCAACTAAACGCACTCTAACTGTTTGATGAAATGCCTGAACTAGATTTTTTTTGGGGGTTTGTTATGGCGGTATATTGGGGTTTTGGGTTTATGGGTAGCTCTTAAATGGGTTAATAAGTGGTTTTAATATACTACTTGAAGAGTGTTGTTAATGTATAGTTCATTTCATGTAAGAGGTGTAATTGTAGTGAGGTGTTGTAATCCTATGACTGGGTGTGTAAAATTTATTTAGAACCTGTTCTTGCATTGGAAAAGGTTATGGACTATGGGATATGATGCCTAATTTGTTGGTTTAAGATCAGTGCAGCGCTATGATGCTGCCCCCTTAGAAATGACATGGAGATTGCATCAAAGTTTTGATTTTTATGTTTTTGTTTGCTAGAGTTCTTGTTAGTAGCATGTAGTGTACAAACAAAGTTGTTATTTGGGTTGCAAACGTGTTTGAGTTGAGCTAAAATGTACGTAAAACCCTAACACTTAAACAACGAGATGCTTCTTGTAACTATTAATTTTCTCCTCTCACTGTGATTAGTGATAGGCGAATGTCAAACTTGGCTTTGAGGTCATTACTTACACATCAGCAATTAGCGTAGTGCTGAAATTTACTACCCGAAACCCTAAGATTGATTTTCATTCTCATACATGGTTTGATTTTCATGTGTATATCTGAGTGCCACCAGGATATCTTATGAATGCTTCATCTCTGCTATCACTATCTTATTTGTGTGATTTGATTAAGTAAATAATCTTGTAGGCTATAATGCTAGATAGATACTTGTTGATTCATGTGTTGTAACCAGGATATTGCCATCAAATACTTAGAAGTTTTTCCTAGAGAAAAAACTTTTAAGTTATGTATTATCCAGCCCATTATCCACCTAAGTCTTCTTTTAGGCTTGTGACATTGTTAACTTAACCTAATTTAATCAATTCAATGCAGATTTAATTACATTAAACGTTGTCAGTTATTTGGTTTAATCACATCTAACCTAATTAATCGAAGAATCATTGGAAGGTTTAATTCAAAACATATTGGTGTTTTGGTTTAATCTGATTAAATGTTGTGTAAGCATGTTGATAATTCACCTTATAATCGTTGATGTCGTGTTTAGTTGGTTTTATTTTATTTCATAGTCGTACTTTCTTTCTAAACCATGATGCATTCTTTGCAGGAACTCCCATAACACATGCACCTGATATGGAACTGACGCACTAAAAACATCATTTTAGTAGTTAACACAACAATGTCAACAATCAAAGTCATGAGTAAATCAAGAATGTCAAAAGCCATTTTCAACCGGCTGACACCCGCATATTCTTTTTCCCGGTCACTTTCTACATCACAACCGTCCCAACATGCTTACATAAAATCATCTATTCACCCAAACAATAATCAGAATCGGGATTTTAATCGGCTATATATTCTCAACCTCCTTTGCCAATGCTGATCACGCCATTCGTAATCTCTTAGCTGAAGTCTAGAGGGAAAAGCAGAGGGAGAGAGATCAGAGAAAGAAAGCGGTTTTGGGTACAGCTGATATAGATGCAGAGGATGACGAGGATTACATGGGTGTGGGTTCACGTATTGAGAAATTAGAGAAAGAGAATCAAAAACATGTTGACCCTCGTATTCTTAACATGAGGGAGGAGCCCACTGATTCTGAAAGTGAAGAAGATGACCATAGGTTCACTCACGAAGCCATTAAACAAAGACAAGAAGTATTGAAGAAGAAATTACACCGTCATGAAGAGCTTTTACAAAATTTCACTAAAGCAGGTAATATTGTTCATTGACTTCAAATGGGCACATTTTGGTTCATGTACTTATCTCTAATGGGTCAAACAGTTAAAATCAACAAAATTAGCTAAATAGCAAACTGGCCAAATGAGTCACAAGTTGCTTAAAGTCGTACTGATGCATAAAACCCTCTAAGTCGTTTATTTGAAAAAATAAATTATTGTTGATAGGATGTAATTTTGGCTGTCATGTTTGGCACACTAATTTTGTTAGTATAATTTGAATATATTGTCTCGAACCAAGATAATCCGATTAAAAATACATGTTTTGCCTTAAATTCTTGTGAATAGTTCCGCAGCCAGCCTGACTATCCCATTTTTTACTTACAATTATGCTCCTATTTTGGCAGCAGGTGTTATGAGTTTTAAGACATTGTACTAAAAGTTTGACTTTTTATTTAATGATACTATCTTTGGTCAGAAAACCTTGATGATGCTTTCAAGTGGATCAATAAAATCGACAAATTCGAAGAAAAACATTTACCACTACGTCCCGAGTATCGTGTCATTGGTGATTTGATGACGGGCTAAAAGAAGCCACTGGAAAGGAAAAATTTCTTCTTCAACACAAAATAAATAGGGCTATCAGATTAGTTAAATGGAAAGAAGCTTATGATCCAAACAACCCTGCAAACTATGGAGTCATTCAAAGCATAGATAGAAATTTTGATCGCGGTGATGATAACGATGCTGAAAAGGATAGGAAATTGATAAGAGGTGCATCCGATGATGACGATGAAGAGTTTGATGTTATGAACGAGAATGATGATTTACTTTTGGATAAGATTAATGCCATTGATCGGAAGCTTGAAGAAAAGTCGGCAAATTTGGATCATACCTTTGGAAGAAAAGGTAAAGTTTTGGAAGAGGAGATTAGAGATTTGGCTGAAGAGAGAAACTCACTCACTGAGAAGAAAAGAATACCGCTTTTTAGAAAAGTAAGCTGTTATCCCTTGAACTTCTTGTTTACGAATATAGATTAGGGGTGGCAAAATAGGTGGGTTGGGCAATGAGTCAATGCGGCGTCATGTAAAAATGGGCAATATTTTGGTGCGAGTCCGAATGGGTTGGGTTGACCTGAAAACACTATCAGCTTGCATTATACCTTTATAAAGCAGGGAGTGTATAGCATATGTGAGTAATCATATAACCACGATGTCATCGATTTAAATTTTTATTTGGAGCTCTATAGACACCTCGCATTTATGATGGTCTCATCTCTATTTATTAAAGAAAAGTTTCTTCCTTTGAAAAAAAAAAAAAAAAAAAAAAAAAAAAAAAAAAATCGCTCTGATAGTATTAAGCTTTAAGAGTTTAGAATTTGATTATTATATACAAAGCTTATTTGATAGCAAGTTGAGCTTACTACATATTTTTTGTTTATTTAACTATGTATTTGTGTATAT
This sequence comes from Artemisia argyi, assembly GCA_030686995.1. NCBI lineage: Eukaryota > Viridiplantae > Streptophyta > Magnoliopsida > Asterales > Asteraceae > Artemisia > Artemisia argyi. The sequence goes on along the minus strand of JARVZY010010886.1, from coordinate 39,241 downwards.
ATGTTCTCTCTGTATGTGGGTGTGTCTACAAAGTATTTCAGTTCTTGAATTGGAATGTAAAATAATACTTAAGCTATATGAATCACTGGATTGAGTACAATACTAGGTCACTATTCAAGTACCTAGGTTAATATCCAATAATCAAGACCTGCAGATAGTTTTAGCATATTCTGTTACTATTTAGGACTATAGTCTATAGTATCCTTAACCTTAAGTCCTTACTCCTTAATATATAAAGACAATGCGGTTTGGGGATTGGATGATCTGAAACACAGGGTAAACTTGAACTATCGATTATTGGAGAGGGTTTCATTTAGCTTTTTCTTTGTGTGAGTAATATACAATCTTAATTGTCACCATAAAGTATTCCTCACCACTTTGGGACATTGTATCTATGACTTATTATTATGTCTCCCATTAATATTATACTAGTATGTCATTTAATTTTTGTTTTGTTCATTGACAGGGTTTTGATGTGAAACTCATTGACATTAATAGGACATGTAAAGTTACAAAGGTAAGACTACAATAAAATTAATTTCTTATGGCTTGAGGCTGTTTACAATTGTGATTCCTTTTAATAGGGAGGTCAGCTGGTCAAATATACAGTAATGGTTGTTTGTGGTAATTATCATGGCGTCATTGGTTTTGCTAAAGCAAAAGGTGAAGCTATTCTCAGCGCATGTCAGAAGGCAATAAACATTTGATCAATTAATATATTGTCTTTAACTTTCCTAAACCAAATTAATTAGCACAGTGCAGTTATCTGACCTAATTTTTGCTAACATGAACTGTGTATATCACAACAGGCCCATGAGAAATGTTTCCAAAATCTACATTATGTTGAACGGCACGAAGATCATACAATTGCACATGCCATTCAGACTTCTTACAAGAAAACCAAGGTTTGTGACCATATTCCGACTTTTCTTGAGAAATGAAATATATAAATAAATGAGTTTCGTATAAGCGTTGGTCTATTTTAGGTGTATCTTTGGCCTGGGCCGATTCAAGGTGGCATGAAAGCAGGCAGAACTGTCCAAACCATCTTGAATCTAGTTGGTTTGAAGAATGTCAAGTCTAAGGTAAATAAATATCAATTCTAAATCTGCTCTTTCTATCTGAATAATATCTGATGGGCTCAAACCTTTGCCATTATAGGTTGTTGGGTCAAGAAATCCACACAATACAGTGAAAGCTGTTTTCCAGGGCTTGTATGCGGTAAGTAGGATACGTCATAGATATATAAATATAGTGGTGGGAAGACGGGTGTGTTGGGTAACATGTTAAAGTGGTAACTTTTGGTGCAGGTTATCACCTTTTGTTCATATTTAAATCTGTGAAAAATCTGACTTTCAAAATCTATGGATTCAGGAGGTCATATGCCTTAAAAATACACTCTAGGCGACTTTTAACCCATTTGACCCCCCCCCCCCCCCCCCCCCCCCCCCCCCTTTTTTTTTAGCTATTTTCTTTCTTTCTTGAACTTTTTAGGATGAAACAGTTCATGTTAGCAATTCGTAAGTTAAAAATACAATTTTGGCGACTTTTAACCCATTTGACCAATTCCTAAGTCAATGGGTATGAATTACCACCTCAATTTTGAGGTATAGTAGAGAAGGGCTCTCTTTTTGCAACTGTTTTCTTGAATGATACTGGATTGTTTGCTTAAATGAATATATATATATATATATATATATATATATATATATATATATATATATATATTTTATTAATATTTACAGATAGAAACTCCCAAAGATGTGCAAGAGAAATTCGGGCGGGTTGTGGCTGAGTGGTATTTGTTATGATTAGGTGATTGAAAGCTCATGAAGATAAGTTATTTTGTTAGATGTGATTGACGTGGACCTTGACGTTGCTAACTTGCTACCCCTCGACCATTAAAAGTCCGACTATAGAACGGTGGCAAAACAATAATGGGGGCATGTTGCTAATTGATAGCACCTTTTGAACGCATGCTTATTACACAATGAATGAGGCAGCTCTTTTAACAAGTTGGAGGATTGATTTTGTCTGCTTAACATTCAGTTTTGATTTGGATGTGGTATATGTATGTATGGCCATATGTAAGTCATCTTGTTAGGTTGCTGAATGAGATTTTATTTACAGGTGCGATCTACACATCAATAGTGCAATGTGCAATTAGCTTCTGCATAAGGCACCAATCATATCACAAATTTGTAGTTTTACGATAACAATATTTGTTCGATGTTTTGAAATTTTTGCTTGAGAAAAATCGTTTCAGTATGGAATATTTTTTACCGTAACTGATTTCCCAGGAGCTTTAGGCTACTCGTATATGTAAACTATGTTCCATTATCTAGAGATACTCTCTATATCGCACTCTCAATTATCTAATTAGCTGTTTACCGCATATCTATAACATGAAATTAGCTATAATAGAAGTAACGAAGGGACAATATTCAACTAATAACAAGAGCCAAATTCAGATCTCTTCCAGGAAACACAGTTTTGCATGAAAATGCTGGAGTATTACTGAATACCTTGGTCCATAAGGATGATACCAATAAAATTCTCCCTCATACGCGCTCATCCTAGTGTTAGCTTCTTCTCAGAAGTACGATGATGGAAACCGCCTTTGCTTCCGCTTGCACAATCTTCTATCCCGGATAGTCCCAACAGTTCTTGTCTTCTTGAAGTGTGTCACAGTGTCAGTCAGTTTTGTCCAAGGTCTTAATTGAAATCTCCAGCTTTTAATCCTTGGGGTCAAGGATAAGCTCAAATGCAGACAACAATGGTCCAAGTTCAAGTGCTGACTTTCATGAAGTAATAATCTGTTATTATTAGTTATTAAAACTAAATATACACTTGTTTTGAAAACAACTTTAATATAGCTGTCGAATATCTTCATTTTTATTTATTTCCTTTTTTGTTGCAATGTTATTTTGTCAAGATATTCTCATAATTTTGGTTCATATACTCTTATTTATCATGAGTGTATCTCTTCTATAAATAGATGTCAATATGATATTAATTTGTTCTTTTTACTAATTCATCTCTCTTTATTACTGTGTGTCTTATTATCCAAGGTATGTATTGTAGTTTGAGAAGATTGTCATCTTTTGTTTCTTACTAGCATGATCGTATTTGTTTAATTTCAGTAGTGAATAATCTTCTTGCAGGCTAAAGAGAAAGAAAATCCTGATTCTCGTGTTGCATCAAGGTCTTTAAATTTGTTCAAAACATTGAACTTTTGTTTTATCTAGACTATTATCGACATAAGTCTCCTGTTACGCTGATGACACCGTTTCCTTAAACATTGTTAGTTCAGTCACATCTAACCTAGTTAAATGAAGAATCCTTAAAGGTACATTTCATACATATTTGATGTCTTCTTGTGTTGGTTTGCAGGAACTCGCGTAACTCAAACACTTGATATGGCTTTGACACATTGAAGACATCATTTTATTAGTCAACAATCAACATCATGAGCAAATTAAGAATGTCAAAAGCCATTCTCAACCGTCTGACACCCGTGTATTCATTTGCTCCATCACAACCAACACAATATGCTTGTATTAAACTATCAAACTCCTTGAATGGGTATCGGGTTTGGCATTTTAAGCGACTATTCTCAACCTCTTATAGGGGTGATCATGTCGTTCGTAACCTTTTAGCTGAAGTCGAGAGGGAAAAACAAAGGGAGAGAGATCAGAGAAAAAGAGCAGGTTTGGGTACAGCTGATATAGATGCAGAGGATGATGAGGATTACATGCGTGTGGGTCCACTTATCGCGAAATTGGAGAAAGAGAATCAAAAACATGTTGACCCTCGTATCCTTAACATGAGAGAGGAGGCGACTGATTCTGAAAGTGAAGAAGATGACCATAGGTTCACTCACGAAGCCATTAAAGAAAGACAAGAAGTATTGAGAAAGAAACTACGCCGTCGTGAAGAGCTTTTACAAAATTATACTAACTCAGGTATGTTTGTACACATTGACTTTGAATAGGTCTATCTAGGTTTTTATTTGAATGATGTAATTTTTCCAATCATGTTTGACACACTATTTATGCATTAGAATTTTATTTATTTGTACTACCATCTTTGATCAGAAAATATTGATGATGCTTTCAAGTGGATGCATAAAATCGACAAATTCGAGGAAAAGCATTTACCACTACGTCCAGAGTATCGTGTCATTGGTGATTTAATGAACCGGCTAAAAGAAGCCACTGGAAAGGAAAAATTTCTTCTTCAACACAAGATAAATAGGGCTATTAGATTAGTTAAATGGAAAGAAGCTTATGACCCAGACAACCCTGCAAACTATGGAGTCATTCAAAAAATAGAAAAGAAAAATTATGACAGTAACCGTGACCGTGACCGTGCTGAAGATTCTGATGCTGAAAAGGATAGAACATTGATAAAAGGTGCATTCGACGATGATGACGATGAAGAGTTTGATGTTATGAAAGAGAGAGATGATTTACTTACGGAGAAGGTTAATGCTATTGATCAAAAGCTTGAAGAAAAGTTGATACAGTTGGATTATACTTTTGGAAAAAAAGGTAAAGAGTTGGAAGAGGAGATTAGAGATTTAGCTGAAGAGAGAAACTCTGTGATTGAGAAGAAAAAAATTCCACTATTTAGAAAAGTAAGCATATATCCCTTAAAGTTTGTAAAATATAGATTAGGGGTGGCAAAGTAAGCTGATTGGGTAATATGGTTTGGGTAAAAATGGGCAATCTTTTGGTCCGAGTCGAAATCGGTTGGCCCGAAAATAGTATCAGCTGTAAAAAAAAATACGCTTCCGCTTGTTTGGCCTTTTTTAGCTAATATTTTTATTATTTCTTGTATGACCCGTTAGAGATAAAACATACCATGAATCAGCACAGGTTACCATATTTCTAGTAATGTCAGTATTTATGGTTTCTTAACTTGTTCATGTGACATGCATTACACATTAGCCTTTTTTGAAGCAGGGAGTACAGAACCATGACTTAATTTTTCTCACATTATTATTATATTATAGTATGTCCTCTCTAAGTTTGGTCTCGTTCAATGACAGGGTTTTGATGTGAAACTCATTGATCTTCATAGGACAACTAAAGTTACCAAGGTAAGACATTGACAAAAATAATATGTTATGCTTTGAAGTTTGAAGCTGTTTACCTTTGTGATTCTTTCTTGCAGGGAGGTCGGAGGGTCAAATTTTCAGTAATGGTTGTTTGTGGTAATTATCATGGCGTCATTGGTTTTGCTAAAGCAAAAGATGAAAATATTTCCAAGGCGTGTCATAAGGTTATATACATTTTATTAATAATATGTCAAAACAAATTAATTAGCACAACACAGTTATCTGGCATATTTTTACCAACATGAACTGTACGTATATTTAACAACAGGCCCATGCGAAATGCTTCCAAAATCTGCATTATGTTGAACGACATGAAGATCATACAATTGCACATGCCATTCAGGCTTCTTACAATAAAACCAAGGTTTGTGACCATATTCCGACTTTTCTTGAGAATAGGAAAAATAATAATAATAAATGAGTCCGGTATAAGTTTTGGTCTGTTATAGGTGTATCTTTGGCCTGGGCCGACTCAAGGTGGCATGAAAGCAAGCAACACTGTCCAAACCATTTTAAACCTAGCTGGTTTAAAAAATGTCAAGTCTAAGGTAAATATACCTCAATTCTCTTATCGGTTTTTGTATCTCTGAATAATATCTGATGGGCTCTAACCTTTTCCATTATAGATTGTTGGGCCAAGACAACCACACAATACAGTGAAAGCTGTTTTCCAGGGTTTGAATGCGGTAAGTACATAGTATACATGGTACATGTAACTATAGGAAGACGGGTGGGTTTGGTAACACGTCAAAGTGGTTAAATTTTGGTACAGGTTGACCCAAATCACCTTTTATTTTGAATGTTTTGTTGTGCCAAAATTCGTTATTAAAAATACACTTTAGGCAACTTTCAACCCATCTCACCCTTTTTTCTTAGCTACTTTCTTTCTTTATTTTGCTTTTTAGAGATTCTTGAAGTATCTCCAGTAACTATATTCTTGACTTATACTATAACTTTTTGCTTAAAACAATGTTTATTATTCATATTTACAGATAGAAACTCCCAAAGACGTGCAAGAGAAATTCGGGCGGGTGGTCGTGGAGTCATATTTGCTATGATGAGGTGATTATAAAGTTCAAAAACATTAGTTAATTTGTTAGATGTGGACCTTGACGTTGTTACCTCTCAACCATGAAAAGCCACGACAATAGACCGTTGGCAAAAGAATAATGGGCGAATGTTGCCAATTAATATTACCTTTTGATTCATGTTCATTACACAATGAATGAGGCACCTCTTTCAACAAGTAATTGTTGGATTGATTTTGTCTGCTTGATCTATAGTTTTGATTTAAAGGTTGTTGAATGAGAGACATTATTTACAGGTGTGATCAACACATGAAGAGTTGGTTTTAACTTCTGCATAGAAGCTAGTTATCAGTTATCACAATATTGTAGTTTCACAATATCAAATATTTGCTAGATGTTTTAACTCTTTTTTGCTTGAGAACAACTCATTCCTTATGGAGTATTTATACCCTAAATAATTATCATAAGTTCATAAAATACCATGAGGTTAAGGCCACCAATATATATGTTATTTTCCATTCTCTAGGCGATACTAAGTTTCTTATATCACGTACTCTCCCAATTTTTCTAATTCGACTGTTTACTCTTTATAATTTTCATTCGAAGCATTTATATATTTTTATTCGACTGTCATTGGTTATAATTTTCTATTGAAGCAATTTCTTGTTCTCACAAAAGTCTGATCACAAAAAAACTAAAAAAAAAAAAAAAAAAAAAAAAAAGTTACACATACAGGCCAAAACCAGGTAAAGCCTCTACTTTTGGAAAGTTGGTGTGGCCACATCAAGGTTGTGCATCATTTTAGTGATGATAGTCACAAGTCTTTTACCATTAGAAAACCTCTTAGTGGTTACAATGTGTGTCCATACGAAAAAAAAGTCACAATACTAATAAAGCGGGCTCTTTAATTAAAACAACTTTCAGTTTTGTGTTAACAATCATGTGAAATTCTACCTATTAGACGAAAAATGGTGTAAGTGAAGATGATGCACATAGGGGATGGGATGGCTATGGTGGGGTTCTGTTTTTTCTTAGTTTGACATATATACCTTTTGCACTACAAATCTTATTGCAGTAAACATTAGATTCGAACACTAAACCATTGTACTATGTGTATTAAAAACAAGTACAAATGATATAAATGCAACTATTCACGAACTTTTTGAGGGATATATATGCAATTCCCTCAATAGTCAATATAATAAGGCTGTCGACTTGTTTGCTGTAAAATAAAATTGGCTCTAATAGAGATGGCAAAAAGAAAAATATCTCAATAATAAGAAAACTATAATGACAAATATGTTGTGCTCACAAACTTCCCCAAAACATTCTCATTTCTTCTAGGAAATAAATTGTCTTAGTTTTGCCTGATAGATGCAAGAAACCTATATATCATTGAATACCCGAGTCCATATTATAGGGTTGGTATCAACCATTTTAGCTGTCAAACGCTCTACTGCTATGTTCCTCACAGTCTTAGTAACTTCTTTACTCAAACTAGCTAAAGATGGTTGCATCTCAACCTTCATTGATGCTGGCAGGTCTGTCAGTAAATCTTCAATGCTCTGCAAGAGTAAGAAGATGGAACTAATCTGTGCTTGCACTTTCAACATCTGCTCACTCTGATCTTTTCAACATCTCTGGATGCTTTTTCTTGGTTGTTGACTCGTTTTTGTCCCGTTTTACCAAAGCCAGCAATGTATCACAGATACAATATTCATATTAACTCTTTAGATACTTCTTCCCTAAGTCATAAATTTCAAAAACGCTCTTTTATCCATTTTCTTATTATGTGGTTCTATAAAAGTAGAAAATGAGTGACCAACTTAAGGTTGATGTCATTCTTGAAGAAGCTTCTGGCCAATATGAAAATTGATGAGGATTTTGATTTAAAAAAAAAATTATATGTGCTAAAGATAAACGTTACACAAACACCTAGCAACAATATCAGAACTATAATTATTTTTCGTTGAAAGTTTTAGTTGCTATGCACGTGTACTTGCCTATTGTTATAAAGATAAAATAAGCGAGAATTAATCAAGTTGTTCAGTTTTGTAGTAAACATGGATGAAAATTTATTTTGATTTCACGCCAACTTCCTGAAATGGGAGGGATTTACTTGGTTTGAGTCTATGTGGCGGTGGGTTCAGACCCGTGGATTAGTCGGCCAAAAGGTCAGAAATCATGGTTACAAAAAAAAAATAATAATTAAAAAAAAATATTGTGATTCTTTTGGTAACAATTAAATTTATCTATAGAAACATACCTTAAATAATATTAAGATGAATCAAATAAGGAAAAAATTATCACATCATAAAGAATATAGAATTAAGACATGTAAATTTGGAGATTCATTTCAAGACACTAAAGAGGCAATACACTTTGTGATGCTGTTAAAGTTCTCACATTTTATTGGGTTTCTAGTAGGATTAAGATGTTTTTATCTCAATTGGCTTGAATGGATTTTTAGTCCCACGAACTTTCGTTCTAGTTCCATGTTATCGTCTCAAGCCTCTAGCTACTTGCGAGTGTGCCCGTTTAATGAAATTACGTTGTGCAAAACAAAAACAACAAGAATAACATTTCTACCCGAGCGGGCAAGGGCTTCCATATATAGATGAATGCACTAAGAAACATTATCAAAGTCCCGATTCCAATTTCTTCTACGGAAATATCATAAGATTACATAAATTAACCTAAGTCGCTTGATCTTCTTACCATTTTGTAAGAAGATGCTCGTGCTCCTTAACCAAGATCTAGTACACAGTGTTTTAAACTAGTTCATTGTATACTTCCCATGATCCACAATTCTATTGATCACAGTGTAGGCTTCTGCATGCAAACTATCAAAACGTTGTTGCAGCTTCGTCTTCATTGATACTGGCAATTGTGTTAATAAACCTTCAATGCGCATTAAGAGTGAAAATATGGGTTTGCATTTTGCTTTTTCTTGATCAATTTGGCTTATCTGATATAACCAACGGCTCTCCATGTGTGCTTTAATTTGCAACACGCAAGGTGGCGTTTTCATCCATGGTTGTTGCATCCTATTTTCATTGTAGCTCTTCATGTGTGCCTGAATTTGCGACACGCCAGGTGGCATTTCCATCCATGGTTGTTGCATCCTATTTTCATTGTAGCTCTTCATGTGTGCCTGAAATTGCGACAAGCCAGGTGGCATTTCCATCCATGGTTGCTGCATTCTATTTTCATTGGAGCACTTCATTGATGCCTTTTCCTTGTCCAGGAGCACCCTTTGTTCTGCCATAAGGTTTTCTGCTAATTTGGCATCCCTCACAGCTCTCCTCACCTACAGTGTTTCAAAGATAACATAGAAGTTATAAAATCATTAGAATACCAGATAAAAGTGAGACAAGTGAAAAATTTTGTTGGTATTTTATGAGAAAACCCTTATAATATTGCAAGCGGTTATCATAATTGTCTTTACAACCTAGATCAATAAGTAGGAATCAGGCACTACTAGAAAGGAGCCTTAATAGCTTCCGAGACCTATTGTAGAATCCATTGGGACCTGTTTTTCATCTGGTCTCTATTCTCTAAAGGGGGGGCTCTCCATGTGAAAATCATATCGAGACTGGTCTAAATACCAGCCTCCATGAGCACAATCGAGACCGGTTTCTATCTATATACCCGATCTCTAAGAGTATTATTCGTGGTGTAAATACCTCTCGTGAAACCATTGTTAAGGTGGCAGATGAAGAATCTAGCAAATAGTTTTTGACTTCAGTAGACATTACGTTGATGCGTCCTTCCTCCTCACATATCAGTGGAAAAATCCTCAATCTCGTTAAGTTGACAAATGGAGAAGGTAGATGTGAGAGTAGGTTGACAGATGCAGAAAGAAGCTGCAGAAAAGATAACAAAAGAGATTAAGGATAAAAAGAAATAAAACAGTGACTGAAATCTTGACAATGCAGCATATCTTTATGTGCACTATTTCAAAGTTCAGTCGAAAATCTTTGTAAGATGCATATTAATTGTAAATGGTGAGATGCAAATACCTCTATGATTTCCAAGCTAAGGTCAAGATATTTGACATTGTTGAACTTTTGAAGCAAGCCAACAAGTTTATGAGCAACTGTCGCACATGGATTCTTAACATAGAGATATACTTTCTCCAAAAGATATAAATTGTCAACAACAGATAACTTAAAAGAAATGCTTCTATATACCAACAAGGTAAGGTTGGGTGCGGATACTATATACTCCCCACCGCAATTTATAATACTAAGACTCTGAAGTTGACGTGCAACCACATTAACAGCATTCAAAGGGTTCCATTCCGTGTTCAGCTTTTCAAGTGTCAGGTTAGAAAGTTGAGAATGAAAAATAGTTAAACCATTCTGTCCTCTGTAGTAGCAGTTATTTAAGGTGAGACTCTTCAGGTTTGTGCACTTGGAGATAAAACTTACACACTTATCTTTATCGTCATCATCATTATATAAATTAACTTGATTGAGATGCAATGTGGTCAAAGCTGGGAGCTCCCAAGTTGATGTGGGCATAAGAAAACTACGAGCTTTAGTATATCCGATCAAAGTGAGATGTTTGAGTGATTGAGAAGTAAAACGGGAGAGAGGGAGGTCATGGATTTGGTGTTTTTTATCAGGCAGGAGTTTGTAAGTTAGTTGTTGGACATTGTGAGAGAATGCGAGTTTCAAAATTCTTATGACAGTCGGCATGTGAACACTTCCACGAAGATTCAGCGACACTTGTACTTGATTATTGAACGAAGTCAGAACATGTTTAAGATATTTTTCGAAGTCGCGCAACCTGGAAAACTCCTCGCTTGAGAAACTGAGATTCAACATTGAAGTCCAGATATATCTCCATCTTGATGACAAAACACTAGTTTGGATAACAAATCTGATGCCAGAAAAAGAGAGAATTTTACAGATAAGATCATCCGGCAAGCTGCTTAGTCTATCGACTCCCACATGCATTGTCATTCGTTTATTTTGAGAATCCATTCTCGTTTTTTGGCTCCAAATCTGCAATTTAGTAGAAGAATCAGGACATCCTACTAAACTCTTTTGACACAGATAACTGAAACGTACTGAAACAAATTTTGATCAGGCAAAATAATCTTTTATTATATAATTATGATTTCAAGTAACAAATAGATGGGTATGCATTATACATCAGAGAAACTAATTGCATAAAAATTCGACCTACAAACCTAACAAAACCAAACCAAACCAAACCAAAATTTTAAATCTAAATTGTCTTGTTATACAATTATGTCTAAATAGCTACACCTTCAGTCTATACTACATGACGGTGACCATTAAAAGATAATTATATATATGTACTAGCAAGCGAGCATAGAGAATTGAGAAACATAAAGTTTTTTATAAAGACGAAACCTCGTGTCAATCGTATACAGATCATTTGCAATGTTGGAATGAATTTATAAAGATATCATAATCATGGGCCTTTGTAAATTGGGCTCAACACGAACTTTCCAAAAATATCATTTAACTTAGAATAAAATACAAATATAAAAACAATATTTAACTTTTTCTCAAACAAAATTTAGTAACAAAAATATTTATTATACTGTAAAATATTGTTTATGGGCTTACTGCTAATGATACCTAATTTCTAGTAACTTGTTAGGGTTTCACATGTAACCATTTACCTTATAAATACCTCCTACTTTGTATCTCTATCATCAATCAATAATAATTTATGTCATCTAGCTCCTTGCTTCTCTTACACTTGTTTAATACATTTATCAGCACCGGTATATCAGAGGAGACAAAACAAAATACATTTTTTTGAAAATTTATTTACATATGATCTAAAAAAGGATTTAGTTGTTGATGTTTGTCAAATTCGATCAAGTGAAAATTTGGCAAATATATTCACAAAATCTTTGCCGACAAAAGTTTTTGTGCAACTAGTTTGGAAGATCGGCCTTCGTCGCTTAAAAGATATACATTAATTTGAGGAGGTACATTATGCGCATTGCACTTTTTTTTTTCCTTAGTCAATGTTTTATCCCATTGAGTTTTTCTAGATAAAGTTTTTAATAAGGGTATAATCAATGTTGACTATATAAGGAGGAGTATCATAAAATATTGTTTATTGGCTTATGACTATTCATCCCCCTTTTTTTACAAATAATTAAAAAAAAATCATAGAATAAAAAAATTTCCTCATATGGGTACTTTTCTTTTGCAAAATACCCTAAAAATTTGAAAGAAAAATACTCGAAAAAGCAAAAAAATTTGTTTGCTACCCATAAAAACAAACGATGTCGAGTATGATACTTGTTTTTTTTTTTTTTTTTTTTTAATCATTTGCCCTATTTTTTTTAGTAACTTGTTAGGGTTTTCACATGTAACCATTTGCCCTATAAATACCTCCTACTTGTATCCTCTTGAGATCATCAATCAGTAATAATTTCTCTTTTCTCCTTACCCTTTGTTCAATACTTTTCACAATATATTAAACGTTTTCACATAATATGAAGATAAATATGAAGTATATTGTGGATCCGTAGTATATTTGTTACACTCTCTTGGCTCAATGGTCTTAGTTCCGCATCATTGAATAGTTTAGGTCCATAAGTACAAATTATTCTAAAACTAAACCAATTTGCACAAGCATTGGGGTAGATGCTAGAAAAAAGTGTGTGAGAACATAAAATCAAGACAGCAAAAAGTATGGCATCAAGTGTTGACATTTTTATTGTTCTCACTTGTGAGTACGTACACAGGAAATCAATAAAACATACAGTTTGCTAAGTAGGTTGTGATGTTGTAGCAAGATCGTGAAAGTATTCCCTTAAGCAGCGTTCCTTCTTATCACATTGGGTCATCGTACGCTCTAATATTTTATTCATGACATTGCTGGCTTCTGTGCGCAAATCAGAAAAACATGCTTGCATCTTAACCCTCTTTGAAGCAGGAAGCTCTTTAAGTAAATCTTCAATACGCCCCAAGATTGAAATTATGTGACTAGTGCCTGATTTCCCATGCTGCATTGCAGCAGTCATATCTTGCCAACAGCTTGTGATCTTTTCCGTGCTTCCACATGAACGAATTGACTGTTTCGTCCCTGCTGGTTTGCTATCCTCCTGATCTAGGATCAATCTTAGTTCTGCCATGAGATCTTGTGCTGATGTGGCATTAGCTATAGCTCTAATCTCCTGGAAAGGTCTCATGATATCAGATAACTAATAAAAACCATTATAAGAATACTATCTGAAGCTCGAAACCCTTTATAGTAAAGACGTAGCACTTGTGATTTACTTTAGCTCATCACAGGAACAACATACACATGCTATTTTACCGGGGAAAAACTGTAAGGCTATATGAGAAATACAGTCACGTACACAGTTTATTTGGTCCAAAATTTGTGAGCAAAACTTAGAACAATCACCCTTTAAAGTTTTCAGCTCTGTGATATTAATTTTGGAAGTCTCACCTAAGGGTTTATATGTGTCAATCTTAACAGCGCCTTGCTTGAGGCTTTAATAAAATTTCTAACCCCAACAAAAAGGCTTTCCATGTGACGTCGTGATCTTTTCTGTTGAAAATCTTATATGATAGTACTCTAAACCATGCTAATTGCTTAATGCATCAACTTTTTAGTTATAACTTAAAGCACTGAGTACAATAAATGGAGGTTAGAAATGTACTGTGTGGTGTACATACCTCACGTGAGACCATTGTGACATGGGCCTTTGGAGAAGCGTCTAACAAATAGTTTTTGACTTGTGTCGACATAGCTAACTTTGGGTCTCCTCGCTCCCAGGCTAGTTCTGGATGAATCCTTAAACTCATTAAGTTAGCAAATGGAGCAGGTTGATGCAAGATTGGTTGCACAGAAGACAAAAACTGCATAAAATGTGACAAAAGAATGTTATAAACAGTGAACAGAAAGTGTTAATCCAGCTTTCAAAGTATGTATACACATATATATACCAATAGAACACTGTGGGTTTAAGTTCCGTTACTCAAACATGGACTTACATGGTCTACGTCATTCGAAATGCTTGACTTGGTATTTTTTAAGAATAACTAATTTGTCATTGACGTGGTTGTTTTGACACATTGGAAAACTATGTAATTTACCTACATGTTAGTATCGTTATACTTCTAACTTGATTATTTGGTTTTCTATATTTGTAGTGCTACACATGTCTTGAGCAAATGGCAATGTTGTCTATCAGCAATAATGTGGTAAGGGAACCATCCCATGAGATATATGCATATTAGTTTGTATTAATGAATATGATTGTTTTTCTTGTGAGTATCGTCTTTAATTGCTTGGTGCATACCCGCGCAAATAATTAAACTTGCGAAATAATTATACTTGCAGCAAATAATTATAATTGCGAAATTGTGATTTTAGTTCAACCTTCGATGCAAAGCGTGAATTTTCTGAAACACAAAGGTTTTTGTTTTTGTTTTTACTTTTTTTTTTGTTTTTGTTTTTACTTTTTTTTTGTTTTTTTTAATAATAAATTAATACGGTATATGTTTTTAAAAAATTGTCAAGTTAAAAATTGATCAAGCTTAAAGTGTATTAAGGGATACTTAGGGGTAATTTAGGCATACTTTATAAAAGATAGATATAAGATATATACTACTCTCTCCGTCCTAAAATAATTGTCTCCTGACTAAAAACACACAATTTAAGAAAAGTCTAATCATTACTTGATGAGATTTATTTTACATACCAAACTTTTCCTACATAGTAAAGGATTCATTCTCACCATTCATCTAAAAATAAATCAATGGTTGAGATTAAAAGTATTTTAATATTTCACATATTTTTTTTATAATTTAAATATCTCTTAAACCGTAATCGTTAAGTGAAAATAATTACACCATCGCGACGAGCATTTAATCTTTCTATAGATGGGCACTTTGATATACTTTTAACAAATTTTTGTTTTGTTTTTTTCACGTTTTTTTTTTCATTACCGAAAAAATCACATGTGATATGTAATATCACATGTGATTTTTTTGGTAACGAAAAAAAATGTGGAAAAAACGAAAGAAAAATTGTCGAAAGTATATCAAAGTGCCTATCTATAGAAAGATAATTAAATGCTCGTCATAACGGTATATTTTTTTTTGGCTTAATGATTAACAGTTTGAAAGATATTAATATTTGAAAGAAAAAAAGAAAAAAAAAAAAGAATGAAAGTGGGTTTTTTTAAATTGTTATGATTAATCTCATCAATTAGATCAATAAAGATAGAGGGTGGAGATTAGTCCCTTAGTATATTAAAAAAAGTTTGGTCCTCAAATGATTTTAAATCATACTTTTTACAGAATCATTACTGTTTTCTTTCTCTTACTTTTTACAGAATGACAGTTTTATCCTTAGTTAACTAATTACTTTTAAGTTTGTAATATTAAATCATTTATGGGTAATATGGTAATCTACATCAAATTTTCTTTTATCTATTTTTACTAGTGAACAATTAATTTAAAACATCCAATAAAGGAAACAAGGGCAATAATATTGTTCACTAGTGTTAATAAGATTCTTAGCTTTCACTGATTATTGGTTTATTTGAAGAGGTGCACATGTTAAGAACACCTTTGATAGATGCTTGCAATTTGCATGAGATAAGGGGTTCATGTTGTTTTTCTTGATTAATTGCATGTTCAACCTTGACAAAATGTATTTGTATAAATGAGTGTAGATGGTCCTAAACACTATAAATTAAGACTAACTTGTCTCTATTAATTGGTTATCTTGTCCCTTGTTAATGACAGTTGGTCTTGCTCCCTAAATGGGAATGGTGTGTTCTCTGTGAAGTCGGCTAGATGGCTATGGATTTGTTTCAGCTTCTTGGTCGTTGATGGAATATTCAGATTCCTAATATCTCTGACCCTTCTTCCTGGGAGACATGACCCTTCTTCCTGGGAGACATGGTTCATTGGTCTCAGGTTTAGTAGCATTCAAAAGACTACGTTGGAAGCCTATTTTTTTCTCCTTGTGGTGGCATATTCGGACGTTCAGGAACACATTTTTATTCTCTTTGAAGAAGCCGCTTAAAGGAATGATTTTTGACAACTTTGTTTCTCAAACTTTCCTTTGGATTAATAATAGGCGTAGGAGTTTAAAATTAACCGCATAGCGTGGCTTATTGACCCGCTAAGTGCAATCGCTATGTAATTGTTTATTTTAGTCTAGCTTCTTGCTAGTCCTTTTATAATATTCCTCCGTTCAAAAAAATGGTTAGACTATGCAACGACTCATGAAAACAGCAAAGCGAAGTCATTGGAAGGAGCTTATATTGAGGCAAAGTTGAAGATGGGGAGAGATCCATTTCCGACATTGCTAAAGTGCATGTAGTTATAATTGTATTTTGGATGGCATGTTTTGGAGAGGAAAAGATATAATATCTTATGTGCTCATTCGTACTCAAGTAATTATCTATGTTTTTTGCTAATAAACTCTAATATATTCAGAATCTAAACTACTACTGCAAGGCTTTTGCTTTATATTTGATGGGTCAGCCCCAATGAAAGCTCAAGCACAAGATGACTGGTACGCTACTTTGGCTCCAAATTATACTTAAGTACTTGTCACTACTTATAATAAATATAAATTTTGGCAGGCCATTCATTGTTGCAGATGCACTTCTGAGAGATCAAAAGCCGAAGAAATTGTGGATTTGGCTTTTTTTTTCTCCTCAATTTTTGACATAATAGCTGAAAATATGGCATAGCAACATATTTTAATAGAGCCATGTATTTTTTTTAGGGATAATTGTTTTAAAATATGGCGTAGCGACAATTTTTTCTCCTCAATTTTAAAATTTCTTTTTTCCGGATAGAGCCATGTTTCTTAATAGAAAACAAGGATCCATTGTATTTTTTTTTAAGGATAATCGTTTGGAAGTGCATCTAACTTGCCACGTTTTGTAGTTCTGTGTAGCCTACTATTTGTTTTTGCAAATCTATGTAGCCAACTTTTAAATTTGATCTATTATGTGTACTCGGTGACCTCCTTAGCATGTTACAGGTTAATTTATACATTTTATATTATTTTTGTGTGCCATGTCACTAAATAATTTATACATTCCACATTGTTTTTGGAGTTCCATACTGCCTACTTTATAAAACCCATTCCAAAAACCTTTTTCACCTTTACCCTCACCTTCACCACCATAGCAACCACCACCACCCTTCACCTGATACCACCCCACCTCAGCTAACACCACGGAAAAAACCGACCCATTACATCCCACCTTCATCAAATCCGAAACAATAACAACAAAATCTCCTTCGTCATGATGTCATCAACCACTGCCTTCATCATCCTTCGCCCAAAAAATGACTTCAACCAATCTTTATTGTTTTATGGATCGAATTTTGTCATACAGTATAAGGTGGTACATATTTGCGGAAAAACGTCATTTGCGATCATACTTCGCCGGAAAAATGACTTAACCAATCTTCATCATCCTTTGCTGGAAAAACGACTTCAACCGAAAAAATGTCATCAACCATCACTATGTGACTGATTTGCCGTCATACATTTTAAGCATGTGTTCCTTGCTTGTTGCCAAATTCGGATATTAACCGAATCAAACATACACATTCAAGATAGGAAACCCCCAAATGAATTTAGCTCAAACTTGAAAGTTTTTTAGAGGGTTTTATATAGGGCTAATTACCTGAAAATGTATGTAACTTGCCGCTCCATGCAGTTCTTTGTATCCTACTTTGTAGTTTTATTAAAAATAATATATTTATGCTTACATGAAAAAAAAAAAAAAAAAAAAAAAAAAAAAAAAAAAAAAAAAAACTGCTCCAGATATACATTTGCAGGTTGGTTGGTCACCGAGTACATAGAACATCGAATTCAAAAGTTGGCTACACGGTTTTGCAAAAAAATAGAAGGCTATACAGAACTCCAAAACGTGGCAAGTTAGATACATTTCCAAATGATTATCCCTTTTTTATTAATATAAAATCACATAAAGCCCGTTTTTAGAACTCGGCTCTATTGCTTTACACATAAAGTCCCACCCTTTTGAGCTTTTACGTAAAACCAGGCTTTACAAGCCTTTCTAACAGATCTCTATGACGTTTTTTGTGCTAGTGACGTGTGTGTGACAATATTTGCTGTTAAGAAATTATTTCATAAGATGTGAAGTGTTTTTTTGTATATTCAAGCTTCAAGGTAGTCACCAATTTTTCTGGTGTATCGAGTGGTTAACACCCTTGCCTCTGGAGACAGATGTCAAGGGTTCGATCTTCACTCCTTGCAAGGTCGGAGGTCATTTTCTACCTTTGGTAGAACCGAAAGCAGCCTCTCTACCTCAGGTAGGGGTGCTGTATACGTCATAACCTTCCCATACACCGTGGAAGACAATATTGGGAGTTACTTTACTTTTAGAATTATCATGAAAGTGAGATAAGAAAACTTAAAAAAATAATAATAATAAATAAATAATGTATGATATTGCGGTTATATATAACACATCTTACATTTTTATGTAAATCTGTAATTAAGAACCCTGCATATACCTATTGTTAAATAAAGTCCTACTTTTTTAAGGGTGTTGCAATTGTTTAAATAAAAAAATCATGCATTAAAAACATTGCCGTTCATAAAAACATGCATTAAAAACATTAAAGAGCAAATACCTCCATAATTTCCAAGCTAAGTGTAAGAAACTTGACACTCTTGAACTGTTGAAGCATATGAAGAATTTCCTGAGCACCTGTATCTTGTGGATGGCAAAGACAGAGACTTGCATTCTCCAAATACGGTAAATTGTATAAAAAGAGCGGCAAAGAATCATGACTTTTATACACCAAGAATGTAAGGACACGTGAAGAAATCCGATGCTCCCCATCACATTCTATAATAGTTAGATGTTTAAGTTGAGGTGCAACCACATTGACAACCTTCGAATTCCAGTTACCATTTCTAATTGTAAGATTAGATAGTTGTTCATGACATATATTCAAATCATCTGATCCCATTATACTGCATTTATTTAAGGTCAATCTTTTCAAGTTTGTGCACTTAACTAAAAGCTCAATACCCGTATCAGCATTGTCATTATATAAAGTGACATGTTCAAGATGCAATGTTGTTAAAGCTGGGAGGTCCCAGGCTGATCTGGGTGTGATGGAATGACCTTTAGTACATCCAATCAAAGTGAGATGTTTGAGAGATTGAGAACTAAAGAGAGAGAGAGGAAAATCAATACTATTCTCAAGCAAGCACGAGAAAGTCAATTGTTGGACATTGTGGGAGAATGCATAGTTTAGAATTCGTTTGACGAAAGCTTGGGTTACCTTTCCACGAAATTTAAGTTTGACAGAAGACGCATCTATTTGATTATCGCGATGAGTCAAAACATGGGTAACAAACTTTGAGAACTTTGGCAACTTGGAGAATTTGTCAGTTGAGAAATCAAGACTTGGCATTGAGGTCCAGATAAATCTCCACCTAGACGACAAAGCCCTAGTTTGGACAGCATGTTTGATGTCAACAAAAGAAAGGATCTTATGAATAAGATCATCCGGCAATATGCTCAGTCTGTCACCTTCTGTATCCATTCTCATTCTAGGACGTCCAGAATCCATGCTCCTACCTTCTCTGTTTAGCCCGGTAAGCTGAAATATTAGTATAAATCAGGAGATGCTAAAACACTATTGACACACAACTCACACAAATGAGCACATAATTTTTAACGGCAAAGAAGCATAAAAATATTTAAATCAACACCCTAGCAAGATGCTAGGGGAAGAGGAAATAATTACAAAGGGGGAGATAAGCTGTTTTGAGGGTTGCTAAACCATTCAAGCCAATTGCGAGAAACTTTTGTATGCCTACTTGAGATCCAGTTGAAGGAAACGAACTTTATATCGTTTAAAATAAGCTCTTTGCTTGGCTTCTTGAGGTCGATGACAGAAGCATTACGGAAACGACCCAAGACCCATATAGTGGTTTGAACTACCCCATCTAGGAGAATGGAGTAGGTGTCCTTCTCTTTTCTAGTGAAACAAATGCACAGCACAAATTAACGCGATTTTACTGTTTTTTGCATGTTAACGTTTCCCTAAGTTTGTGTGAATAACATAATTCCTTCAGGTGACAACTTATGTTTGTATTCACAATCTAAAAAATGTAAAAGAAATACTCATCTTTCAGCACTAATTAAAATCTTAAATTTCAAGAAATCTGCTAAACGTAGTTATATATCTACGCCCGATATTGATTTAACAATTAAGACCTGCTTAATTCATCTATCATAATTATATATATTTTTTTCACTGATAAATAAATCTTACTAGCCGAAACAATAGATTTTTGATCCCATCGGTACATAGTAAAAGAAACTGTAATCATACCTTGATTTTTTATTTGATATGTACAACGATTGGTTTTTGGGTTTTGGCAAACACACCTTTGTGAAACATTCGGAAGCTAAAAGATGTTTCGATTTAATCGCGTACAGATGGATGTAGAGTTGAATGCAGAGTTTTTTCTTCTTCTTGTGAGATATTGAGAATACGACTTTTTATGTGTTCCGAATTTGGGTCATAACACGTTGGGCCCAATATGTTTCTCTCTCTATTATCCTTGAATATTAATAAATCTCCATCTCTGCTCTTTATAATTTACAAGTGGGAAGGTGCCCGCTGCGTTGCAGCGGGATTTTTGAGAAATTTTTGCGATAATTATTTACGAATAATGTTTCGGTAGGGCTTCTCGTTGTAAGGTCGTGGCATGTTTTTTCCCTACACGTGTTATATTTGTTTGAAACAAATGATGTGTGAAGTTATATATATAGTTGTCGTACGACGTCCTTTTTGGAATTAATGTTGTGTCAGGCACCAATGTGTTACGGCGTGGGTAATTTTGACCGTTATAGTTTTAAAAAAGTATAGGACAATTTTAAAGTTATTTGATAGGTTAAGGGTGTATTTTGAAAGTTTTTTTATTTAGAAACTATATATATATATATATATATATATATATATATATATATATATATATATATATATATATATATATATATATATATATAGGGTAGGGATCTAATAAAAAGAATAATTAAAATGAGAAGGATAAGAAGTAATTATAGCCACACATTTTTATATGGGAAGGAAAATTTGAATGAAGATGCATCCATTTTTGTTTTGTAGGTGCATCTAGAATGTGTGGTTGTGGTTACTTCTTATCCTTTTCTATTTTAATTTTTTTCCTATTTGATATATATATATATATATATATATATATATATATATATATATATATATATATATATATATATATATATATATATATATATATAGGGTAAGGTTCTAGAGAAAAGTCCACTTTAGTAGAAAAATGAGAAAAAAAATTATAGGGTTTAATTTGAAATATCTCAAACTTCATGGGTATGTTTTGAAACACACCCCCACCCCCCCCCCCCCCCCTCAAAAAAAAAAAAAAAAAAAAAAAAAAAAAAAAAAATTGGCCAAAAATTTATAACCCTGATGCACCTTTTTTTTTTAGTGCATCTCAGTTATAAAAATTGGTGCATCTCAGTTATAACTATGATGCACAAATTTTTATAACTGAGATGCACTAAAAAAAAATGTGCATCAGGGTTATAAATTTGTGGCGGGAAAATTTTTGGCAAAAAAACTTTTTTTTTTTTTTTTTTTTTTTTTTTTTTTTTTTTTTTTTTCGGGAAAAAAAATTTCGGGGGGGGGGGGGGGTGGGGGGTAGGGTGCGAATTTACAAAACCTCCTTAAAGAATGAAGGAAAATACAATTAAGTCCCTGTAGTTTGGTGTGAAAAAAAGGAGGGAAAAAAGGGGCTGATTTGTACACATTTACCAAAGTGGACTTTTTTCATGAACCCACCTCTATATATATATATATATATTAAACTTCAATATTTTTTTATAAAACCGTACGTATATTAAAAGTATATCAATATTGGGCTTGTTTTGTTCGTTATCAAGAGGTCTTTTTGCCAGTATTTTTTTATTCAAGAAATCAGTAGGTATCTATTAAATATTTGGTAAATAAAGTTTGTTAGATAAAAAAAGTCGTAAATATTAAGAAGTTGAGAGTGTGTTTTGTAAGAGTTTTTTCTTTTATTTAAATATTCGAATAAATAAATTGAAGAACGTATATCCTATACTATGTGATAAAGAATACGAAAAAACAAAAACATGCTACTACTCAGTGCACCACTAATGGACCAAAAGCAGCCCAGTGAAAAGCCCACACTTTTACCATTATTTAATTCGAAAGGGTGGTCGGTATAAACGCTTTTAGTATTATTTTTTTTCAAGAAATCGGCAGATATCTTTTAGATATTTGGCAAATAAAGTTTGTTAGATAAAAAAAGTCGTAAATATTAAGAAATTGAGAGTGTGTTTTGTAAGTTTCCTTTTTTTATTTATTATTATTTTTTTTAATATTCGAATAAACAAATTGAAGAACGTATATCCTATACTACGTGATAAAGAATACGAGAAAACAAAAACATGCTACTACTCAGTGCACCACTAATGGACCAAAAGCAGCCCAGTGAAAAGCCCACACTTTTACCATTATTTAATTCAAAAGGGTGGTCGGTGTAAATGCTTTTAGTATTATTTATTTTTTTATTCAAGAAATTGTTAGGTATCTGTTAGATATTTGGCAAATAAAGTTTGTTAGATAAAAAAATTGTAAATATTAAGAAGTTGAGAGTGTGTTTTCTAAGGTTTTTTTTTTTTTTTTTTTTTTTTTTTTTTAATATTCGAATAAACAAATTGAAGAACGTATATCCTATACTACGTGATAAAGAATACGAAAAAACAAAAACATGCTACTACTCAGTGCACAACTAATGGACCAAAAGCAGCCCAGTGAAAAGCCCACACTTTTATTATTATTTAATTCGAAATGGTGGTCGGTGTAAACGCTTTAGTATATATAGAGATTTTGGTACCGTTTATCTTTTAGAATTCCTATTTTTGTAAAATTTCTTATAAGTGTCTACCAAACAATTTTTTTTTATTTAATTTATTTATTTATTATTTTTTTTTTGGTTTGGTTAAAGATAAACATAATTTGCCAATAAGCTTGTGTGCCATGTATTTCTCGATTTAATCTGACTAGTTATAATACCTGTGTACGCACATAGTTTTTAAAATTTTGTTTTAATTATATATTATTATCGATTAAGAAATGAACCACTTAACATGTTTCATATGATTTTACTTGGTGGACTAAAAATATATGTACATGTTATAACCTACATATTATTTTAGGAGAATGTTTTTAGATTAAAAATTATATTTTATTATTCAAGTAAAATCACATGATAATACTTGATTTGCGGGAGATGTTAGTGATATATGCTTTTAATTTTGCAAACTCGTGCTATCAATTTACGATGTGTTTTGTAATTATGGTATTTCTTTTACTTATATTTTTGTTAAAATATGTAGCATCTTTAGATAACTTTAAAGATTGATTCATTTCCTTAATTATGAATAACCATCACATCATTTTTACTAATGTACCTTTTTGTTTGGAAAGTTGTATTTTCATAAGTTTGTGTTATTTACTTCTCATGTTTGAATAAAGTTAAGGAAAACACCTACGTTTTTTTATTTTTTATTTTATTTTTTTAAGGAGGTGATTGTTATCAAATAAGAATTGTGATGCGTGAATTTTTTTAATATAATTTAAGGAAAACACATTTTATATTAAACAATGACTATCTAACCCATGTGTTTGTTTGTATTTTTTTTTTAATAATTAGCTTTGTATAACGTTTTTAACTGACAGACATGTTGAAGTTGAGGTTGATTTTGTTGTTTAACTTTAACTATTGATATCATGTTCAATAAAATGTGTGAATTTAGTAGCACATAATGAGCGTTGATGAAGTTAAAATATGCTCCGTGAAGTTTTTAAAATGTTTTTATAGATATCCATTTACAAATTTTAAATAACAATTTCATGAGTCGTTGTTATAAGTAGAATCGTGTATATTTATTTTCATATCATAGTATCGTGCTTACCATTTGATATTTATATTCCCGTTACTAATAATTTAGCCGTATTTCAAACCCGTGTACGTATAAATTAAACTTTTAAATAGTAACACGAGTCTTTATTTTAAAAAAATATTCTAATGGATGAAAGTTAAAAACTAACATTAGTTTAAAAAAAATATTTAACGTATATTAAAACTAATTCGCATATTTACCAAATGAGTCTTTATTTAAAAAAATATTCTAATGGATGAAAGTTTAAAACTAACATTAGTTTAAAAAAATATTTAACGTATATTAAAACTAATTCGCATATTTACCAAATTTTATAATTTTAATGGATGAAAGTCTCATGTAATTTTAAACAAAGTTACTATTATAAAGTATAGGGGTATAAAGTGTAAGGGGTTATTTGTGTTTTTTATAAAGTTATTAAAAAACATGAAAACTTATAATTTTACACTTTACTCTATATAAATTATTTAAAATTCAATCACTAAAGTTTTATTAATTACTTCCTCTTTTTTTAAGTTTTTTTTTTCATAAATTTGACACCTAGATTTTTATGCATTTTTTTTCTTAACCAAATTTCTCCACTAAATTTATTAAGTTTGACCAAAATTAATTTAATTTTGACTTTTTATTGACCAATCACGTTGCTAAATTTCACCTACGTGGCAAAATTGAACTCTGCTATTGGTCCAATTTTTTTTCAATGAGAAGGGATTTTCAAAAACACTCCGAAATGATGTAATTCTTTTATTATATAAAAGTTATCAAAATTCAAAAACAGTATATGCGTTACCTGCTGGTATTCTTTTTTCAAAAAAGTTATTAGTTAGACGACAGTACTTATATTTTAAAATATGGAAAATCCATAATTCCCAATGATCATAAAATAGCAACATATTACATTTCCTATCAAACTGTAGTCAGCAAACCAATCTTTTGTTCTAACCATTCACAATTATGCTAACGAAAACATTGAAATAATATGTTTTCTAGCTATTTATTCATCTCTAAAACATTTAGATCCCATAATAAAATGGCACTCCAGTCTCGGGAATCCATGACTCTCCTGCAAAAAAATTCCTAACTGAAAATTGTTCTGCCTCTTCGCCGGACGTTAGAGGATGATATCCCGGCCATGTCACCCGACCGTCGGTGTTAGCACCGATCCCTTTGTTCAAATACTCCGCGTAATACACTCTTTCAAATGCTGCTGAGTTCCCATCATATGGCAACCATCCTGTAGGATCTATCATGATATCAAAGTCGCATTTTATATATGCGACTCTCGAGTAGTCTCTCCATGGGCGTCCAAGATATGTCATGACCGGCCCATTTGCTGGGGTCGAGTCAGGGGATGAGCTGATCCGGGAATTGTGTATGACAAATCCTGTTGTAGAAGTTTCTTCGACTCTTCCTTGAGCTGTTATTGTGTTTTGTTGCCCGGGTAACGGGGTTCGGACATATATGTTACAATTTTGGAGAAAGCCACTAGCGTCGCCAAAGATGAAATCTACGGTTCCATAAATGTCACATTCACGATAAAATTGTCGGTAATGGAGGAGACATAGAGTGTCTTGAAACCCTTTGAAGCTACATCTGAAGAAAACAGACAAATCTGAGGCAGAGAGGAGTGCAATAGCTTGTCCGTATTCAGGGCCCGCCGTGTTCTCAAATGTAATCCCCATGGCAATAAATCCCGTACCCCAAACCTCTACATAATGAAAATCAACTATTAGTAGAATTTAATGTGAAATAGCTACTGACAAAACTTGAACATTTTCTTCAAGAAAGATTTGTAGTTCACTGATTATTATCTGGTGTGAGGCCGGGGATAGAAAGATCAAATAACTTACGAACAGTTGCAGTCATGTCTGTTAATAAGCCTTGGTGATTATTTTTGTCGTTTGTTATAACAGTTGCATCAATGCCATCTCCAATGAGCATTAAGTTGGGCATGGATTGCCCGATAACGATGTTTTCTTTGTATATACCTGCTTTCACATATATAACATATCTATCGGTTCCAATCCTTTGCTTTTGTGTTGCTTCGATGGCTTCATTGATGGTACCAAAATCACCGGAGCCATCTTGGGCCACCGCCACATTCGCTTCTATCATTGCTCCTTCTGCCAACCGGGTAAATCCACGAAGACCTGTCGTGGAGAACTTACTAGATGAGGGTTTATTCCCACTTAGTACATCTACATGTACTTTTAAGTCTTTGAAGCCATTTAGGCATGTTTGGTGGTTAAATATGGCATTGGCTAACCATTTTTCAGCATTTTTGGGGTTCATATTTAAGAGGTTTAGGTGGTTTATGACATCCTTATAAAGCTCTAAGCAATCTATCCAAGCTTCCATGGCTTGATCATCAAAGGTGGTTTGATCAAACTTTGTCAAGTAGTCCTCAAGGGCTTCTCGAGCTTGACTCATTGGCACGTTGATGCCAAAATCACGACACTCTAATTCTTGACCAATAATGAGATTGCATAACTTGGGAAAAGGGGTTCGGTCGCAAAAAGATACCTCACAACAAGAAATAAATTTTAGTACTATAAGTGTTGCGATGCTATAAAACTCTAGGAGATATGGTTTTGCCATTTTGAAAGCATGTTGTGTGTCTTTGGGGGTTTGAGTGCTTACTTATATAGATTTAAGAAATGTAGCTTTTATGTAGATTAATTCCATGCGTTATGGTCTAAATTTAAAAGCAACATGGATACTATGGTCTATGCCACTTTAACTGTTTTGGTAAGTCAAAAACAGGTAAGTAAAATTTTGATATTAATCAAATTAAATAAGCTATTAAGTATCATTAATAAAATGTAGACGAATCCTATATTATGGTTTGGAAAGTTATGTTAAATAAGGAAAGTATAAATGTATCTTTAAATACCAGATAACTTCTTAATTTTGGCCTCCTGAAGAATTTGGTTGTTTACTTTTTTAGTTTTTTTATTCTATGTGCAGAGTTTCAATATTGCTATGTTCAAAAGATCAACTTCGCTTAGTCGCCAGGACTCAACTAATCTTGGCCTATTTAGTATACATATATATGAGAAATGATACATGATAATAAATAATATTGCTATGGACTCAACTAAACTTCGCTTAGTCGCCAGGACTCAATATTGCTATGGTTGTGCTCGTTGATATAGTGATAATAAATAATAATATACTCATTTAACTTCAATCATGAAAAATCACATCCCACATATATGAATATTTCTTAGTTACGACAAATTTGGTTATATACGCCAGCCTAGTTGGAAAGGATAACATTTATGATTGAAGATTGCCTTGCTCTTAAAAGGGCAACAAAAATGAGAATGATATTGTACTTTTATGACTCAACTAGACCATTATGTGTATGATCGAGTGTGATCTCACTTAATTAGCATGCAATTAGAAAATAATAACGTACTTCGCTAGAAATTTAGAGAATGTGAGACCACAAAAGGGATATGTGTTATCATATGGCTCACAGGTTGATAATGTAAGACCACAAAAGGAATATGTGTTATCATCTGGCCTTATAAAGTTGTAATAGGTTCACAAGTTAAGAAGTTAACACAAATGTTTTTTAGGTTTCGCCTTAGAAATTACATTTTAATGTTCAATCATTTTGTTGAAGAAGGTATAATATACTTGACAAATATGTTTAATTTAAATAATGAGATTGTGTGAGGCGTGTAATTGCACACAATCTCAAAATTTTAGGGGCCTCAAATTATATATGTGCTTGTATATTCGAGGCTTCAAAATTTATTTCTGAGAAATGTTAATGATATATGATTTTATGTTACGTGTTATTTGATAAAATTAAAGCAAGATTGTTCAATAGTTTATATAATACGGAGTATATCTTTGGCCGTCATATTGAGTTACTATATAAGCTTTTGCACGAGGCCTCTAGAATTGTCAATTGCGGCGCTGAATTTCGGTTGTTGATGAGTTTCCAGGTTCTTCATAGTGAGTACATTTGTGTATTTCTACATCGTTTTAGCATCATAATGGTATAATAAACATGTAAGATCGTGAAAAAACTGTAATGCATATTGTAAGATATAACATCATATTTTAACAAACCTAAGTTTTAGTAATACATAAGCAACATTAGATATAAAAGATTGAGGGTTGAAAATACATATGAAAGATGTAACAATAATCTGTTACAAAGTTAAAGAACATAGTAATACTATTCTAACATTGAGGTGAAATCAATATATAACTAATATTTGCCATAAAACTAATGAAACAATTTTTTTCCCAATTATTTTTAATATAAATTAATAAAAAAATCATTTTCCACATTTAAAAAAAAAAATGACATCTTGCAAACAGTAAATCTTCAAGCTATAAAAAATACACCATCGCTACGAGAATTAAATTATCCTTCTATAGATGTGCATTGTTATATACTTTCGACAAACTTTTTTTTTTCGACGAACTTTTTTTTTTTTTTTTTTTTTTTTTTTTTTTTTTTTTTAATTTCCGCCCAGAAAAATCACATATGATTCGTAAAAATCACATATGATTTCATTCTTACAAATCACATATGATTATAACGAATCATATGTGATTTTTAAAAATCATATGTGATTCGTAAAAATCACATATGAATTGATTTTAACGAATCACTTGTGATTTTTTACAAATCATATGTGATTTTTCTGGGAGGATTTTTTTTTTTTTTTAATTCGTCAAAAAAAAGTTCGTCGAAAGTATATAACAATAAATATATATATAAAGATAATTTAATTCTCGTCGCGATGGTATAATTTTTTTCGCGTAACAATTAACGGTTTGTGTAACACCCCCAAAATTTGATACAGCGGAAGACTCAACAAGTTTTTGGGGTGCTACGGGGATTGGTATCCAACACAAGACATAATAGAACGAGATAAAGTAAACAAAATAAAAACGCAACCAAAACGGGGTTTTAAAGTTTACATTTATCCCAACATCATTCAGAGTCAGGCCCAAAAGAAATAACAGTAGGTCCACAATTCAATATCAGAGTTTAGAAAAATAGATCCATAAACCAGGAGCCTTAGCCAAGCCTTCCAATCCATGCATCTATATCATCACTTAATTACCTGAGAAAACGTGCTAAAAGTCAGCTTTCGCTGGTGAGATCATAGGTTTAAATTCATCTAACAATATAGTGGACATATACGCAAAATGCTTGCTAGCTAGACTAAGGATTTACTAAAAGCCTGCGGATACCCTCCGCTCCATCATAACACATGGATACCCTCCGTTCTAACATAGATATTCGGGTAACCCCTGCAATATCATAAATACTCGGATAACCTCCGAAGTATTAATAACCTATAGGTGCACGCTACAGTATCTAAATAAGCCAACATTGAATAGTACACACGGAACCGTGTGACTAAAGCTGACAATCCCAAATAAGCCAACCTTGAATAGTACACATAAAATATATGTGACTAAAGCTGACAATATATCATAGTCCATACGCATAGCAAGTTTTAGAAATAATATAGAAGCGATAATAGTCCACATAAATAATTTGCACGTTTCTCACCCCAAGTATTGAAAACATAGTTCAAGAGTAAAAAGTTGGGCTATGACTCACCTCAAGTCCAGAAATCAGCAAGAAGAAATCAGTAGAAGTAAGATGTATAATAACTCACAAGACGACAACTACGGACTCGGCACGACCTAACAATATCAACTCGTTCAGAAATCATTTCCTCAAATTCAAATATTCCCAAACCCGGACGTATTCCGTTTCATTTTCTGAAAAATCCATTTCGTATTAGTTTGGAGTTTTTACGTTTGGTATCCATACGGGTGGTGGGTCGACACAAAGAATAACCGAAAAGGTCACACAAAAGAATAATAAATAAACTATAGATCTAATATTAGCCCAATATATTATTTAAATAAATCGTCAAAGTTTATCAAATCCGTCGATTTGATAATCCCCATATTTATTTACGTAACATACCGTTCCAAGATTACACCCAATCCTAAAGCACATAGCACACAAATACTATATGGTATGTATATCGTAGTTTAATAAACTCCTTATATACATCGTCAAATTGGCCAGATTTCCCGATATATATATTTAGCAATTTATTATCCTTTACATATACCACAGCCTATGGGCGTCGTAGGATACGATGCTCATTAATATCCTTATTTCGTATAGCCAAATAACTCGGTTTAACCTGTCGGTTAAGTAAGTTATTTAGTTATAGAAAATGTTTGTATTAATCGTCATATATCCGTGACAACACAAAAGTCACAAACAATAACTTACCTGGACTCAAGTGACCACGAATCCGCATAACTCGATAGCTTTACTCGTTACATATATAAAATAACATTTCATGTGATATTTAGTTAACGTCGAGAATTTCTCGTTTTATAAGATTTATTTATAATAATACTTCCAATAATATTACGCTACTCTCGTAGCATAATATATTTAGTCGTATTATTTATAATACAACTCGTGATTTTTGTTATTATTAATATACGCATTTATACAATTATATATACGTTATTCACGTCTATATATTTATATAAACGTTTATATTACCAATAATATTATTACGAGTTTTATTATTTGTGCTTTAAATTGTAAATAGTTATCGAGTCATACGAAATGGTCACATGTCTGAGTCATGACTCTCGGCTCATTGTCCAAGTCCAATATAATATGTAAAAGTCATAATTATCAATACATCTCCGTCCAATCAATCCCAATCCACGTGCTACAACAATATGGTCCGACTATGGCACCCGACTAACCTATCTCCGTCATTCTAAGTGACCGTCTCACAATCGGTCCCCAATAACACTTTATCATCAACACAATTTCAAATAATACCACGAGTCCATAATACTCGTCAACCTCTTCAAAATCAAATAAGCCACAATAATAATGATAACCAACAATAAATAATAACCATGAAAAATAAACTTAGCCGAAACATATATATCTCGACATCATAAACGGTTCTCAAAAATAACCGTATTCGGGTCAAGGTACCAAGTCAACCCAAGTCAAAAACACTACCAAGTGTTACGTGGGTCCCACCCGAGACCACAAGGTCACGGCTAGCTCACAAGAGCTCGACCCAACAAAAATAATCAAACCGACCCTATGGGGTCGTCGGCTCCAACACAAGTCGACAAACAAAAACAACAATCAAGAATTGATGCGTGGGAATCGCACCTTGCTTTACCTCTCGAGGGATCTCGCGAGGCTTACAACCCCCACCAGGCAGTGTACCTGATCGTTGTAGTATAGTATAGTGACAAGTACCGGGGGATTGATCGTTCAGCTTAGGAATAGTGTCGCTAGGATTAGAAAACCTAATTAATAGTTCTAAAGATGAAAGATGATTATTTTTGTGTTTTTATATTTTATGAAAGCAAGTAAAATCTCGGTTTTTAGAAGAGTGGGTGGAATTAGTTGTTATTCAACTAACCCAAAAACTACTTTGTAACTAATTAAACTAATGAAAATAAAATTAAACTAATATTAAACTAAGGTTGTGAGCAGTATATGGAGAAATTGTGTTTACTTAGACTTCATTACTCCCTAGATATCTTTTACATGTCAATTACTTGTTACACTTGTATGAATGACGGGTTGTATTCCTTAATACCATTCGTGGAGTGGCATACATAACTTCCCAACTCTATGAGCTCTTATCTCCTCCTACACCATGACCCAGCACAACTATAGGGATTGTAAACAGTGGCTCATGCATTAAATACAACCAATAAAGACCTAGTACGCCTCGGTTCATGTTTCTTAAGACGTTCAAGCATGTTACCATTTGGAGATCTGCCAGTTTTCTTAAGCCTAACATATAAAATCATTCATTCAAAACAAGAATAGACAAGTAATCAACACATAATCAACATCTAGGTTTCATTAGATCTAAGCAAACACAAGAGAGATCTAGCCTAGCATCGTAGAATTAAGATAAGAACAAAAGATAAACAACCAACACATAGACATATTGATTGAATTAAGAGTATACTTATCTCAATTACAATGCAAGGTCTCAAGGGTTTGGAACCCTTGAAAAACCTGTAAAAGAGGCACCAAAATCGTCTTTAGGGTTTCACCAAAACTTCTCTCCTTTTTAATGAAAAAAACTAGAAAACTATATATAGGAAAATCGTCCTGACGGCGTCAAGAGTTAAATCTGACGCCGTCAACTCGCCGCCATACACTTCCTCGGACGCCCTAGATCCAATCGTGACGGCCTATGTGACACCGTCACCACCCACGGTAAATTAATCTTGGTCACTTTGACGCCGTCATAACTTCATCTGACGCCGTCACCAGCTACGGTAAATTATTCTTCATGTCTGACGCCGTCAAGAGCAAACCCTTGACGCCGTCACCTTGTATTTCCAGCTTGGATTTTTGGTACTTTGTCGTTTTCTTCACTTTATGCTCCAAAAACGTCCAAAATAGCCTCTTTTCCAGAATTCACTCTCCAAACACCTAAAATCACAAAAGGAACGATTTAGGGCAATATTTGATCAAATAAATTCGGATTCGGGCTTAAATGACCCCCTAAAAACGGATCATTTTTCGCCTCATCAAGAATCCAATCAAACCAAGCAATCACTAGGACCAAATGTGGTCACAACTAAGAAATCGGGTCAAAAATGATAACCACGACTCGGAACCAACAAAAGTCGAGGGTGAGGCCCTCGGCTATGGGTCGACCACGCAAAGAATCACAACCAAACATCACAACCCGGATACCAACCAATATTTACCAAGTTTTTAACAAAACCCATTATTATTTTCATCATTTTCTTCCAAATCCGACCCAAATCATAAATAAATTTGTGGGTTTGACTCGTTTTTCAACAAACCCGATGCACCCCGTGCATACTTACCCGTGGATCTACAAAAATCGACCAAGAAAAGTGGTGGTGGTGAGGTGTATGGTGTCGGTGATGCTTGTACGCGATGAGGGGGGGGGGGGGGTTGTTTTCGGGCGCGTGAACCACAATTAACTAATCTAATGA
Organism: Artemisia argyi; assembly: GCA_030686995.1. NCBI lineage: Eukaryota > Viridiplantae > Streptophyta > Magnoliopsida > Asterales > Asteraceae > Artemisia > Artemisia argyi. Next base: position 6,024 of record JARVZY010010886.1, on the reverse strand, counting down.
CTCGAATTAAGAAAATCAAAACACTTGGAGCACTTTTAAAATTAATGTACATATGGGGGTAATAAGTGATGTTCTTCCCCATTACTCCATAAAATAAGTACTTACCCATGAGTCCCAATCGTCCCAAAACAATATGTACAAGGATATGACTCGACTTAGCAACCATGTAATCAATTAGAAAGTTAGCTTAGGGTTTAACAAATAACAATAATGCACTAAAAATGAGCGCATACACGGAAGGCTAAGGCGATTTGGTTGTACATTTAAGTGGGGTGTAACAAATTCTTCCTTTAAGTAAAATGCTTAAAGTTAGAAACGAAAAGATAGGCTCGGAGGGGTGTACTAGGGGTATCGTGTACTAAAAATGAGTACAACGCTAAGAGTGTGGGAAAAATTAGTTGACTTAACTAGCCAAGTAATATGACTTAAATGGTCAAGTAATTATAATACGGGTTTAACACAAGGGTGATCCTAATGCCTCTTATCATGTAGTAAATCCTACCACACGAATGTAGTCTCACTAGCGGTCTCGGGATGCATCACTAACGCAAGTTCTAGAATCTAAATGCTACCGGTACACTCATAAGCACTAATAATGAATGCTTTTCCTATCAAATCTAAAGGCGAACCTCACATTTTTGGGCGGAAAATTTTTCTGAATATACGGTTATGTGCTAGTCATACAACCTCCTATCCATGAGACGCTTGCTATAGCTAAAGTTTCACTCCTAAATGTTGTAAAAAATTTTAAATTTGGCGCTAAAATTACACTAACAAGTATTTCTCATAGTTTTATTACTCATCTACTATCAAACAAAACAAACTCAAGCGAAAGTGCAAATGTAAGGTATCATCTTTTTACCCTCCCCTTACACTTAAGATGAACATTGTCCCCAATGTTCAAGTAAAGAATGTAAAAGTTAAAAAGTAAAGAGAATGAAATCAAATACTCCCCTGATTCGCTCGGTATGGATTTTAGTTGGCCAGGTTAAATCTTCCTCCAAGAAAACGAACAATCAAAGCTTCCCTTCCAGAATATAAATCATCTTCTTGTCAAACATAACCTGTAAATCCTGACAAAAGTAGACAAGGCAACCTCGCGTAAAATCGGCGGCATCCTATATAAGTTACTAAATCCTAGAAAACAAAATAAGATATAATGCTTGTGGAATGAAGTTTGCAGATTTCCTGGAGATTATAAAACTTAATAATTCACAAAAACTATAAGACTCCGTTAGAAAAACAAAACCGGTAAAATTTCCAGATTTTTAACTCCTGACGCCGTCAAGAGCAATTGCCTGACGCCGTCAGAATGGACCTGCAGAAATCTTTATGTTAAGTTTCCGGAAAATTTCTGGAAAAACTTTGTCCTACTTCCTGGAAAATCCTGCAAAACTTCATTATGACTCAATACAAGCATTTGACTCTAACAAATACGAATATACATGTTCATTAAATATTGTGGATAATCATGATCGGTTTGTTTCTTAAAAACATATTTGGGGTTTCCCCTTACACTTATCTTTTGCAAAAATACCTTTAGGTTGAAGTTAAGACTAGGCTAAACAACATAATAAAGTATTTCACATTTTAATTGAGAAACATGATCAACCAACAATAAAAATAAAACATGCATACGGAAGCAAATAACAATCAAACAATTAAAATCACACAAAACATGGGTTGCCTCCCAAGAAGCGCTTTTCTTTATTTACGAGTCTTGTAGCTAGACTCAAAGTCGTGGGTTACTACGTGATCTCATCATTGGTTCCACTACCTAGGTCATCTTCTAAACCAGTTTTGTATTCCGGACCTAGTTGCAAGCATTCTTTGTAGAAACCAAGCATCCTATTTCTAACATACTCTACTCCTATACGTCTATCCTCATCATTCCTATAATAAGCCGCTTGCTTACGTTCCTTTTCGAAATTAGAGAGAAGGCGGTATTGCTCAATCTTGTAGGGCATTTGATAAGCAACCTCATCATTCTCTTCCTTGAATCTAACTATCCCTAACGTCGGATCATAACTCATCCTAGTGGCCTCAACAAATGGTTTCCCAAATATTATTTGACTTAGGCAAGAATCTATCACCGGACGCGTGTCTTCCACTATCATGAAATCAATCTCATAGGTGAGATTCCCTATAATCACATGTACTCCCTTAACTCTTCCTGCAAAATTACTTATCCAACTTTTACCGGGCATTATCCTAAAATTGAGTTGCTTCTTCATCACCCAATTGTAATAAGTCCTAGACATGATATTCACGGGGGATCTAGGGTCTATGTAAGCTTTCCATACATGCATGTGCCCGATATTGCATGGGATGTTAATGTTAGAGGGGTCTCCCATTTTGATCAGGGGATCGCCAAAGATATATGTTGTCTCGGGACTATCGAATAAATACTTATGGTATTCCCGTTCTTCCTTGGTTGGCAACTTATCAAAATATTCCTCTATAGGTTCTACCTCCTCTAATTCCTCATCCTTATTAACCTCAACTTCCCTACTCTCATCCTCACTATTGGCTTCTACTCTAACTTCATCTTTGTCACTCTCCTCTATCTCCCTATCTATCGGCTTAATGGTGACAACATTGACAAAGTGGACATGTTTGGATGATGAGGGGTCCTTAGCTTGGATTCCACTATTGGTGTCCCTGGTGTCCTTCCTAGGTGTGGCTAATGTTTGGTTGTTGAGGGCTTTCAACAAGTTGTCGATCTTGTTGGTCATCTCCGTTTGTTGTTGGTTGAATTCGGTTTCAAACCTAGCTATGCGAGCTTCTTGAGATGCCATAAATTTCGACATCAATCCTTCAAGATTGTTGGTACTACCATAGTTGTTAGAAGGATTGTTGTTGAAAGTACGGTTGGATGGTGGACCGTTTGATTGGTAACGATTAGGTGGGTTGGATGAATTGGGTTGATTTTGTTCCCACCTAAGGTTTGGGTGATTTTTCCATGAGGGGTTATATGAATCACCGTATGTGTTCGGCTCGGGCTTGAAAGTGTACCACTTATCTCCCGCTTCGTCGGTACGCGTGGATGCGTAGTCCGCAAAAGCTGTTCCGGGGAGTTCCACACAATCACGAGTGTCATGGGGACCACTACATAATTCGCATGAAGAAGTGATTTTGTTCACTTGGCTTGAATGCTTCGGAGCTTCGTAAGATTTCATGAGAAACTTGACTTGGTCCTTAAGTTCCATGATCCTACGGTCGGGAGTGCTTGAATTATTCGAAGGCAAAGATATTGCCTTGACCGTTTTGTTCAAATCACGGGGATCATTCCAACTTTCGTTGTCATAGAGAGCAAGATCTTCTATGAGTTCCCATGATTGTTCCGCACTAAGATCACGTAGCTTACCACCAGCCGATTGGTCAATGGTTCGCCTCGTGGGGATATCGATATGGTCATAGAAGATTTGGACTTGGAGCCACAGATCTATGCCATGATGAGGGACTTTTTGGAGTAAGTCCTTGAAACGAGTCCATGCTTCATAAAGAGATTCATTTTGACGTTGTTGAAACATCAAGATGTCATTCCTAAGCTTAGTAGTTCTCCCCGGTGGGAAAAATTGAGCAAGGAAACGAGTGGTGAGATCATCCCATGTGGTGATGGATCCCGCGGGTAAACGCTCAAGCCATTGACTAGCTTGATCCCGTAGAGAGAATTGGAATAGGCGTAAACGGGTAGTCTCTCTAGTTTCAACACCTAGGTCTATGGAATCTACGATTTTGAGGAAGTCCTTAAGGTGTTGGTTTGGATCTTCGGAACGAAGTCCATGGAATGCACATCCGCTTTGCACCAACCGGATGGTGTCGGATCGCAAGGGGGTCACATTGGCTCCGGTGAGCTCAATGGTGTTTCGGTAGCCTTGGTGGCTAGGTCGGGAATACTCTCCTAAGGTTCGGGGCCTAAGGGGTTCTAATGGTGGGTTTTGTTGTGGTGGGATGATGGGTTCAAAGATGTTACCACCTTCCATGATGTCGGATGGTAAAGAGTTACGAACAAAAGCACGAAGAAATAAGATAGACTAAAGAAGACCTAAAAATAAAAATAAAAAATCTTACTAGAAAGGAATCTAGCAAGTAGACCTAATAAAAAGAAATTCTAACCTAGACAATAACTATTCCCCAGGCTGCGGCGCCAAAAACTTGATGCGTGGGAATCGCACCTTGCTTTACCTCTCGAGGGATCTCACGAGGCTTACAACCCCCACCAGGCAGTGTACCTGATCGTTGTAGTATAGTATAGTGACAAGTACCGGGGGATTGATCGTTCAGCTTAGGAATAGTGTCGCTAGGATTAGAAAACCTAATTAATAGTTCTAAAGATGAAAGATGATTATTTTTGTGTTTTTATATTTTATGAAAGCAAGTAAAATCTCGGTTTTTAGAAGAGTGGGCGGAATTAGTTGTTATTCAACTAACCCAAAAACTACTTTGTAACTAATTAAACTAATGAAAATAAAATTAAACTAATATTAAACTAAGGTTGTGAGCAGTATATGGAGAAATTGTGTTTACTTAGACTTCATTACTCCCTAGATATCTTTTACATGTCAATTACTTGTTACACTTGTATGAATGACGGGTTGTATTCCTTAATACCATTCGTGGAGTGGCATACATAACTCCCCAACTCTATGAGCTCTTATCTCCTCCTACACCATGACCCAGCACAACTATAGGGATTGTAAACAGTGGCTCATGCATTAAATACAACCAATAAAGACCTAGTACGCCTCGGTTCATGTTTCTTAAGACGTTCAAGCATGTTACCATTTGGAGATCTGCCAGTTTTCTTAAGCCTAACATATAAAATCATTCATTCAAAACAAGAATAGACAAGTAATCAACACATAATCAACATCTAGGTTTCATTAGATCTAAGCAAACACAAGAGAGATCTAGCCTAGCATCGTAGAATTAAGATAAGAACAAAAGATAAACAACCAACACATAGACATATTGATTGAATTAAGAGTATACTTATCTCAATTACAATGCAAGGTCTCAAGGGTTTGGAACCCTTGAAAAACCTGTAAAAGAGGCACCAAAATCGTCTTTAGGGTTTCACCAAAACTTCTCTCCTTTTTAATGAAAAAAACTAGAAAACTATATATAGGAAAATCGTCCTGACGGCGTCAAGAGTTAAATCTGACGCCGTCAACTCGCCGCCATACACTTCCTCGGACGCCCTAGATCCAATCGTGACGGCCTATGTGACGCCGTCACCACCCACGGTAAATTAATCTTGGTCACTTTGACGCCGTCATAACTTCATCTGACGCCGTCACCAGCTACGGTAAATTATTCTTCATGTCTGACGCCGTCAAGAGCAAACCCTTGACGCCGTCACCTTGTATTTCCAGCTTGGATTTTTGGTACTTTGTCGTTTTCTTCACTTTATGCTCCAAAAACGTCCAAAATAGCCTCTTTTCCAGAATTCACTCTCTAAACACCTAAAATCACAAAAGGAACGATTTAGGGAAATATTTGATCAAATAAATTCGGATTCGGGCTTAAATGACCCCCTAAAAACGGATCATTTTTCGCCTCATCAAGAATCCAATCAAACCAAGCAATCACTAGGACCAAATGTGGTCACAACTAAGAAATCGGGTCAAAAATGATAACCACGACTCGGAACCAACAAAAGTCGAGGGTGAGGCCCTCGGCTATGGGTCGACCACGCAAAGAATCACAACCAAACATCACAACCCGGATACCAACCAATATTTACCAAGTTTTTAACAAAACCCATTATTATTTTCATCATTTTCTTCCAAATCCGACCCAAATCATAAATAAATTTGTGGGTTTGACTCGTTTTTCAACAAACCCGATGCACCCCGTGCATACTTACCCGTGGATCTACAAAAATCGACCAAGAAAAGTGGTGGTGGTGAGGTGTATGGTGTCGGTGATGCTTGTACCCGATGAGGGGGGGGGGGGGGGGGGGTTGTTTTCGGGCGCGTGAACCACAATACTAGAACAAGGAAGGTGTGCGGAGTGTTT
>JARVZY010001108.1:22500-30759 GCA_030686995.1 Artemisia argyi | reverse complement strand
AAAGCTTCCATGAAAGCTAGACTAAGCAATAAAGTACCTCGTATTTTTCCCTCCGCCTCGGGCTGTCTCGCGATACCTTCTACAGCTTGACCCGCAGCAGTACCTTGACCAACTCCAGGTCCAATAGAAGCAAGCCCTACAGCCAATCCAGCAGCAATAACGGAAGCGGCAGAAATCAGTGGATTCATGATAAGTTCCTCGTACCAAAAAAAAAATGGTTAATGATACATTCAACCAATGAACTATGACTTAATTATTCGATTGCTACGATTCATCCAGTCAAAGTAACTACGAACTTCGAATTCAAGTAATAACATTCTTGAATTATCAAAACTACTTTGATATCTCTTTTTTAGTTTCTCTCGAGAAAGTCTTTGTGAATCCATACAACTTTAGTTTTTCCGTTTCTTTGTCCCGAACCGCTCTTTGACTTTGAATTCTTCGATTTTTTTATTGACTTCATCTTCAACTCACAGTCACATATGAGACAGAAGGACTTCTATAGAATCCCCATCTACACTCATATTCGATTAGTAGGGAAATTTAGATATATCTTTAGCTCGTATATAACTAGTCAATATCTAATATCACATATACATGTCTTTCTTCCACAATGTAAACCCACTCTTTCTTCATCTTGAATGCAATCGGATTTAATAAGGATGCGTCTAACCCTTGACAAGAGTTAACTTATCGCCATTCAATTCCATATACCTAGTTCGACCTTCCCTCTACGAACCATTTATGAATCCCCTTTGTTATAAATTTTCCTTTCCCTTCCCCCTTGTTTATCATTATCCTGCAACCTAAATTGATAAGATAATCAATGGATAAATTCATTGGGCCGAATCGTTACATAGAAATTAATTTGATTGATCTAAGTTCATATAATTGATTATTTATTAATATTTTCGTTTGGTCAATCGTTGAATAAAATCAACTCAAAAGGCGAATCGTTTGATAGAACATCCTTTTTATTTAATAACACGTCGTAATATCGCAAGACTTCTTAGTCAAATTAGGAGTCCAAATAGTGAATATTCGGATTGGATGACCAATCTAAATTGAATATTCATTGAGGGGAAGGTTTTATTATGGTATAAATGGACCAAATGGGAATTTTAGGAAAAAGATCTTTGAGATCTCTTTCCTTTTTTTCTACTCTAATATCAATATTGTAATCTTTATTGTAATCTTTTTTTCTATTACTCGAGATCGTATATAGTGTAGTTGTATATTTTTATTCCCTAAGTAAATTTTTTTAGCCATGCACACATTGCCTTAGATTAAACTAAAAAAAAAAAGACTATTTAGAAAACTAGTCAATGGTGGCCTTCCATGGATTCACCTATATAAGCCGCGGCTAAAGTTGCAAAAATAAGAGCTTGAATACCACTTGTAAATAATCCAAGGAACATGACAGGGATAGGAACCACCGAAGGTACTAAAGAAACAAGAACAACAACTACTAATTCATCAGCTAATATATTTCCGAAAAGTCGAAAACTAAGTGATAGGGGCTTTGTGAAATCTTCTAAGATGTTAATAGGTAAAAGAATTGGAGTTGGTTGAATATATTTCCCGAAATAACTTAATCCTTTTTTGCTAAGACCCGCATAGAAATATGCCACTGACGTGAGTAAAGCCAAAGCAACAGTAGTATTTATATCATTCGTGGGTGCGGCTAACTCCCCATGAGGTAATTGTATGAGTTTCCAAGGTAAAAGGGCGCCTGACCAATTAGAAACAAAAATAAATAGAAACATAGTTCCAATAAAAGGAACCCAAGGACCATACTCCTCTCCAATTTGAGTTTTACTCACATCTCGAATAAATTCAAGGACATATTCGAAGAAATTCTGACCACCGGTCGGAATGGTTTGTGGGTTCCGAACGGCTAGAGCGGCTGAACCTAATAAGATAGCAATTACAACCCAAGAAGTAATAAGTACTTGGCCGTGGACTTGGAAACCCCCGATTTTCCAATAAAAATGTTGGCCTACTTCCACACCGGATAGATCATATAATCCGTTTAGTGTGTTGATGGAACATGATAGAACATTCATATTGCCCTCTGACAAAAATAGAACTTTAAACAAAATTATTTTGATTCAACCATCTCTTTCTCGACTTGACTACTTGAATCGTATATTTTGAATACCAACTAATCAAATTATATTCCTTGTTATTTTTATCTCTTTTTTGAGATTAAGAAATAGTAACCGATTCGATAAATCTATGAAGGTTCCGAAATGAAATAAGTTATTTATCTTATTATTAATCACGGATTTCTTATATAGCCAGAACGTCCCTCACAAATTGCAAATACTAATTTGTTAAGAATTAATCGGATTGAAGATATAGCGTCATCATTCGCTGGAATCGAAATGTCTGCGAGATCAGGGTCACAATTTGTATCGATTAAACAAATTGTTGGAATTCCCAACGTGATACATTCTTGAAGGGCCGTATATTCTTCGTGCTGATCAACGATGATTACAATATCGGGTAACCCTGTCATATATTTAATCCCGCCCAGATATTTTTGCAAATGAGATAATTGTCTTTTCAACATAGCCGCATCTCTTTTCGGAAGACGGTTGAGTCCCCCTGTTTTTTGTTCGGTTCTCAAGTCTCTAAACTTATGAAGTCTCGTTTCTGTAGTGGACCAATTTGTTAACATACCACCGAGCCATTTTTTATTAACATAATGACACCTAGCCCTTATTGCAGCCCATGCTACTGAATCAGCTTCTTTATTTTTAGTTCCAACAATTAAGAATTGTTTTCCCTTACTTGCTGCATCAAAAACCAAATCACAAGCTTCTGATAAAAAACGAGCAGTTCTAGTAAGATTTATAATATGAATACCTTTACGTTTTGCAGAGATATAAGGTGCCATTTTAGGATTCCATTTCCTAGTACCATGGCCAAAATGAACTCCTGCTTCCATCATCTCTTCTAAATTAATGTTCCAATATCTTCTTGTCATTTCTCCCCACACTGCCTCCCCCCTTTGATTTGAAAAAAAAGCGAAGAGGTACCCTGAAATAAATAATTGTTCCGATGGAACCTTCTCTGCTACCGTAGATTGGCGTCGATACACAGTTCAAGCCATTATTCTTTTCTATTTGTTATTTTTTTATTACTATTATCAAATCAAATGACTGGACCAACGGATCCTTTTAAAAGAGAAAAGAAAGGGGTTAATCTGCTCTTATGGATCATTAAATCCTAAAAAAAAGATTGTTCTTGTGTATCATGGAAATTCTTTGAAAGGCAAGAATCTAATAATTTTCTATGGTAAAACAAAATATCTTTCATTTCCCCCTCTAATAGATTCTTTTTTTGGGGTTCAAAGGCAATGTTGTTAGGAATGTTGTTAGGTTCGTTTGATGGTGTTTTGAAGCCGCTACCAACAGGTATCATCCCCCCCAGAACAACGTTTTCTTTCAGGCCTTTCAACCAATCGATACGCCCCAGGAGAGCTGCTTTTGCTAAAACCCGAGCGGTTTCTTGAAAACTCGCTTCGGATATGAAACTTTGAGTATTCATAGATGCTCTTGTTATTCCCAATAAGACGGCTTGGTAACAGATCGCTTCTTCCAAAGCGCGCCCCATTCGTTCCGCTCGCAACAATCCAATAAGTTCTCCGGGCGAAAAAACATTAGACATTTCATCTTCTGAAACCAATACTTTTGATGTTATTTGACGTACAATAATTTCTATATGCCGATTATGTATCTGCACCCCCTGGGATCGATAAACCTTTTGGACCTTATTAACCAAAGAGATACGACTTTGCACTATAGTTAGCTCAGCACCAATCAAGAATGCCCAAGGAATTCCAAGAATTCTTGTTATACATTTATTCCAACTCTCAATCCTTTTTTCGAGATTCATCGATATTGAATCAATTGAACGCACTTCTAACACCTGTTCCACTTTTGGAAGACCTTGGGTTATATCACCAGATCTGGATTTTTCATATATAAATGTAACTAATGTATCTCCTTCGTAAAGGATTTCCCCATAATGCCCATGAACAGTTGCTCCTGGAGTAGCCAAATAAGGCTTAGCCGATCGTATTACCACAGAGTCAACTTGAAGAATTAGAACTTGACCCGATTTTAAATGCGGTCCTTTTTTGGCTATACATACATTTTCACAAAGAAACTGCCCAAGACTAACGATTGTAGATGTCTCTTCACAATAATTGTAATGGAGAAAATACCAATTCAAATTCAATGGATTCAAAATGATGTTACTGCACGAATAGGGATTATAAATTTTACCATTTTCATCCAGTAAATAATATTTAAGTATTTGAAAAATCTGTTTTAAATTATCAAGTTGCAAATAGTTAGTTACCAAGATCTGATTATGGGTTATTAAATGGGAAAATAAATCAAAATTATAAATTGGAAAGCCTGTTCCTAAGGGGCCCAACGAATTCCTAATTGGAATGAGCAGGTCCTTTTTGATTGATTCTTTTATCACATTGGTTGATTTTACATCGTTGAATGGGCCTATTCGAGAACAATTAGATGATGACAAAATTATCAAAGATTGAGATTCCTTATTTCGATTCAATAACGTATGAATAGTTCCTTGATTTGGATTAAGGGATTCTTGAATCCTTGGCTTGGGATTGGAATAGGAATAAATGGAAGAAAACGGATTGACATTAGCGCGATCTGATCCATTCTCAGAGATCAATCCTGAACCCGACAGATCATTTCTTTTTCCGGTATACGAAATAGGGGACTTCGCTAAGTCGATTCTTAGAAAATCTCTAATCAAACCATTTGTCCTTATTTCAACAAAGGAAGCACAGGCCTTTTCGATCTTTTTGTCTTGGTCCCAGTTCAGCACTAAACAAGTCCGAACTAATTGAATATTTGTGTCCCAAATTTCAAGAATTGGGTCGTAATAAAGGATATAATTGACAACTCGAAGTTGTAGATTATCACTTTCCTGCAAGAGATCCGGCGGGAAAAGTCTTCCTAAATTTATACCATCTGTTTTTTTATATGGGACTACAGGTTGAACCAAAACAAAATAATTTTTTTCATACCTGGAAAGTTTCATTCGTTGGATATAGAGCCAATTTTTCAATTTTTTGTATTCTTTGGAATTCTGTTTTCCCCCTCCTGGTGGTATCAATCGGAATGCCTTATTTGTCTTTCCAGGAAAATGGATATCTCCAGAAAAGATTATCAGTTTAATTTTTTCTGCTTTTTTCTTCACTCGGACCAATCCGCCTACCCGACTTCTTCGATTTAAAGTTATTTGTGTATCTACCCCAATAATACTATTGTGCCGTACCATTATGGAAGAAGATTCGGCCAAAATGTGGACTTCCACGGGAATAAAAAAAAATGGATTTACTTCCTTTTGGTATTTTGGCCAAAGTACATTGACTCCTCGATATTCAATCAAATCCTCTTCGTTGACGATTGAATTAAGTTCTCTAGTCTCATATTTAGTAAGTCCCGAGCTCTTTCTTATATATCGAGGATCATCAAAATAAGCAAGAATACTATTTCTACGGAGAATACCATTTCTGGGGATTTCAATTGAGATACCCGAAGAAGGTATGAGTGGGTTCTCTCCTTCTGGAATCGATTCGAGTGGGATGATGACTCTATTTCTTCGCCTCTTTGCCAATAAATCAGAATTCCCCTCGAGAATGGACGGATATCTGAGATTCCAACGACCAGTACATGTCATTCGATTAAGTTCTGAATAATCAGGAATCCTATCTCCTTTTTGATTTTTACCAGAAAAATACGAACTAAAAAATTTGTGTCTAACTTGATTATTAGTTACTGAGGGGTTAGAAATATATCTTCGCTTAACAGAAAGAGAATAAGCGTTTATTTGATCTTGATCCTTATGGATCGAACAGGGGCCTGGACTGGATCTCCAGGGCTCCCCTAATAATATCCATAAATGACTTGTTTTTGGTAAGAGATGAATATTACCATATGTAAATTCAGGTGCATGGTACACATCGGTATTCCAGTGCATTTCGCCCTCTGAGTCAGAATAAATATGTTTTCGAACTTTCTCTTTCAAATTCAAAGTGGATGTTCTCGCGCGAATCTCAGCAATGACTTGTTCTGATTCTACATATTGATCATTTTGAACTAAAAGAAAACTTTTGGGCGGAATACACACATTGTGTATAATATCTTCACTCTCAATAGTTACATATAAGTCTCTAGAACATAGAAAAGCAGGATGTCCATGACGTGTACGTGTCGGATGAACCAAATCCTCGTTGAATTTTATTTTTCCATTAGAAGGGGCTCGCACATGTTCTGCAGTACCCCCTGTGAATACTCCGCCGGTATGAAAAGTTCTTAATGTTAATTGAGTGCCCGGTTCTCCAATAGATTGACCTGCAATAATACCTACAGCTTCTCCCAATTCGACCAGGTCGTCATGAGCTGGACTTCGGCCATAACATAATTGACAAATCCACGACGTACTCCTACAAGTAAAGGGAGTTCGAATAGAGATTGGTTGTGCTCTAAAAGTTATGAATCTATTGACAAGTCCAACTCCAATATCTTGATTTCTAGTAGCAATGCATCGCGAACCTATATATACATGATCTGCTAATACACGCCCAATTAATGTTTGGATAAAAATCCTGTCCGCCATCATTCCATTTCGAGGACTTACAGAAATACCTCGGACGGTGCCGCAATCTGTTCGACGTACAACAATGTGTTGAACTACTTCAACAAGTCTGCGCGTGAGATATCCTGCATCTGATGTTCGGATAGCGGTATCCACAACTCCTTTACGGGCTCCGTAACAAGAAATAATATATTCTGTTAAAGAGAGTCCTTCGCGTAAATTGCTTTGAATGGGTAAATCAATCATTTGCCCTTGGGGATCCGACATTAATCCTCTCATACCTACTAATTGATGTACCTGAGATGCATTTCCTCTGGCTCCCGAAAAAGACATTATATGGACTGGATTAAAAGGATCGGTCATCCGAAAATTAGGATTCATTTCTTGTCGCAAATATTCACTTGTGGCATACCAGATCTCGATCGATTGACGTAATTTTTCTACCGCGTGTACATTCCCATAATGATGGTGTTTTTCCAAAATAAAACTTTGTTGTTCAGCGTCTTGAACTAGCCATCTTTTAGAAGGTATTGTTAAAAGATCATCAATTCCTAATGAAATGGATGCGGCGGTAGCTTGTCGGAAACCCAGAGTCTTTACTTGATCCAGGATATGTGATGTATATCCTATTCCATAGTGATCAATAAATCGACTAATAAGTCGTTTCATGGCAGTTCCGTCTATCATTTTATTGTGAAAGACCTGAGTGGGCCGTTCTGCCATCAGTACCTCCATATTGCGCTGAGTAGAATTTGACAATGGGTTTGAGTCAGTGATTGTAAAACTTCCTTTTCTAGATCTTGATTCACGTAGAAATTCCGCAATTGCAATTATAGTCCTAGTTAACCCGGTGAGACTCGAATTCCCCCTGGTAGCATAGAATTACAACAGCCCTGCCAAAACCCCTGTATGGCTTCTTCTATTTCTCGATAAAGAGAAATATGACCGAGAGTGGTTCGAATATATATATAAAGAATTTCTTTTTTTATACTTCTTACTATTAGATAGTGTCCATAAATCTCATAATAGGTCCCCAAAGATTCATAGTGAATTTCGATGGGAGTTTCTCTTGCAGCAATAACGCGTTGATCTAGTCGCCACCGCAGCCACAAGGGACTACCTAAATTGATGCGTTTTTGCCGATAAGCTCCAATTGCATCATAGGCATTAGAAAAAAAAGGTTCTTTTTTTTTTGTATACTTATAGTTATTATCTTCATTTTGATAGTTTATACGATTACATGGATTATACCTATTTACACAAATACCCCGACGATTTCCACTCGTTAAGAAATAGAGTCCACTAAGCATATCTTGAGTTGGTGCAGAAATGGGATCTCCAATAGTTGGAGACAAAAGATTCATATGAGAAAACATAAGTAAACGTGCCTCTGCTTGAGCCTCCAAAGATAAAGGCACATGAACAGCCATTTGATCCCCGTCAAAGTCTGCATTGAAGCCCTTACAAACTAATGGATGTAAACAAATAGCACGCCCTTCCACTAAAATGGGCAGGAATGCCTGTATGCCTAATCTATGCAGAGTAGGCGCTCTATTCAGCAATACAGGATGGTCATCCAGAATTTCCTGAAGTATTTCCCATACAATC
>JARVZY010001108.1:7500-17500 GCA_030686995.1 Artemisia argyi | reverse complement strand
GTTTTTCCAAATGAGTCTAGCGGATACATATAATTCAGAAGAATATGTGAGTGATTCATACACAGCATCTCTTTCCTTTATCAGGGGTTCTACCAATTGATATCTTTCCAAAAATAATTCAAAGTCAATTTCTTGATTTGTATCTTCAATTTTAGGAAACTTAGAAAGTTCTTCTGTCAAACCCTGATCAATGAACCTACAAAATCCTTCAAATTGTATCTGATTAAATCCAGGTATTGTGGACATTGCGTCTATCCCGGATTATTTTGAAATTGTCAGTTATTTATATTCATCCATATCGAATTCTCTAAAAAAAAAAAAAAAAATACCATTTTTGCTGGCGCATTATCCATCAAAATCAAATCTAGCAATGATGGAATTTGGATTCTATGAATCTTTGACTGGAATCTATGAAATAGGTGGAATAAAAATTTATACTGAACTTGAATTAATTGTCATTTTTAAGAGATGCAACCGAAACAGAATTGATAAAACAGTCCTAGAAACCCAATTCTCCCACTTAGGCTTACAATGCTTTGGGATTGATAATATCAAAACTTATTAATTATATTATAATGTATAATAACGGCATAGATATTCTAATCTACTTCAATATTGAATACCAGAAAACTGTATGAATGTTGTATTTATTAACTTATATTATTATTAACGCGGGTATAGCTAATCTAGATCTCCGTCTTCTCTCTTCTTTTATTGCCCTCTTGTCCTGTCCTGTCGTGTCGTTAATTGACAGTATGACTTAGGGCTCAATATAATTTGACCGAACAAATCATAGTTTGGTAAACCACCTTGAATCTACTGCGGAGTGAAGGATCTTGGATCCAACGCATAACCCTTTGGGAATCAGAAAGATAAAGACGAGAAAGACCAATGAAATCAAGTTTCAAGATTGTATAGTTTAATGGTAAAGTTTGATTACCATTAATCCTCAGAATAGTTAACGAGTTTTTCCCTTTTATTTATATACTATGCATCACCTAAATCCTAAAGGCGGCTCCAGGCCTGAGTTATATTAAGTTAAGGTGGCCTTAGTTACCTATGGTATTTGTCTTATTACCTATTTCTAGTTGATTTATGAATGAAGGTGGCATAGGCCCCTATGGTCCAGTGGTTACGACCTCTCTCTTTCACGGAGAAAACGAGGGTTCAAGTCCCTCTGGGGGTATACCAAGACTAAAGACTATAGGAGTGGGATTTTCTATCAAGTGATCCGTATTTGTCAAGTCCTTCTATTAGTCTACTCAGAAGAGACTTTCTATTTTATATCAAATGTTATATTTGATTTCAAGTGATATGTATTTGTCAAGTCTACTTGGGAGACGAAAGGAAGTTGATTATGGAACGTCTAAAATGAATTAGGCGTTGGGTCGATGCCCGAGTGGTTAATGGGGACGGACTGTAAATTCGTTGGCAATATGTCTACGCTGGTTCAAATCCAGCTCGGCCCAACAATTCGCCAATCTACTATCAGATGGTATAACCCTCTTGTTCTTAAGAAATACCTGATACAAGACAAGAGAATAAAAAAAAGAATCTAAATTTTCTGCTAGATCTCTTCTTATTTCCCTGGGATTGTAGTTCAATAGGCTAGAGCACCGCCCTGTCAAGGCGGATGTTACGGGTTCGAGCCCCGTCAGTCCCGACGGATCCAATAAGTACATCAATTCGCCTCTCCATTTTCTGTGAAATGAAGGGACAGAGAGAATAATTGAATTCCGAAGGGGTTTCCCTCTATTTTTTTTTTTTCAGGATTCTCTCGAAGAAAGAACACACCCTAAAATAAAATGAAAATAACTAAAATAGTGAAGTTGACAGAATATTTCATCTTTTCGGCCGCGACTCGTCTTTCTCATACTTCTTTGTTTTGTCTTCCAAAGAAAAGAGGATCACTAAAATTTAAAACCTAATTCCTGTCTTTTTCCACTTCGCTTGTATTGTTTGTTGGTGGGGTTTTGTAGTTAATGGAAACGGACGGGTTAGATTATACTTCATTTGATGGTTCTAGAAGGAAGACCTAAGGTAGGTTATAGAAAAGAAAGAACAGAAAAGAAGGATAAATAAAGGAATTTTTGATTGGTCCGGGAATCCTATCTTGGATTCGGTATGGATAAAAGATCTTCATATGTTATATACTATTAATTCTCCACGACTAATTAATTTAATAGCTCAGATATTGTTATTCATGATATTGATCCGATTCAATATCATCGATAGGTAATGCATTCATTGAATTGACAGGTGAAAGATTTATCATCTCTATGGGATTAAATCCCGAGTTATTGTATTGTGAAATAAAAAAAAACGATGAGATTATGGAAGTAAATATTCTTGCATTTATTGCTACTGCACTGTTCATTTTAGTTCCTACTGCTTTTCTACTTATAATTTACGTAAAAACAGTAAGTCAAAATAATTAATTAATTACTTTAAATGAAACTCGACTTCTGAATTCTTTGAAGAAATCAAAAGAAAAGTATTCTATTTTTGCTGAAATCAAGGGGCTATAATCGGCGATATTCTATGAGATCCGAGAGTATGGTAAGTAAGAAATTGCTTTATTACTTACCATACTCTCTATTAGTGTTATAGTAGTGTATAAAGTTGTACTTGACTTTCTAATAAAAAGGGTATGCTATATTAGCTTCTATCTTCAATCTTCAATTCAATATATGTAGTTATTAATCCATATTTGGAATTGACGTAGGACCCAATCTTTTCTTTCATACATTTATATATATATATATATTTATATTCCAATGAATCTGAAAACTTCCAATGAATCTGAAATAATTGTTTTACTGTTATAGAATACATTTCTCCACTAGAATCTAATGGAATTTCGAAATGAAGATATTTTTATTTGAAAATTATTTCAATTTAAATAAAGAATGCGTTGCAGAACGATCTATAAAACAATTGATACCTTTTCATTTCTCAACTAAATTAGGAGTGCTTCTAAAGTCCACTTCTTCCCCATACTACGAGTGAAAGGGAAAAAGTAAAGACTACCATTAAAGCAGCCCAAGCGAGACTTACTATATCCATGTGAATTATGTCCCTTATCTCTATGATAGAATTATTCCATTATTGCTCACTAATAATAGTAGAATGAATGGTCCAGAGTCAAAAAGGGATTCTGGGCGAACACTATTGATGAATCAATCAAATAAATGGATTTTAAAAATTCCTATATGATTTATAATCCGTACCCTTTCCCGATTGTCTCTCTGAAGGAGTTGGGATATAGTATATTATACTCTTGACGAGGGGTAAAAATTGTTTTGGGCTTTTTTTTTTATTTTCTATAAAAGGTAAATTATCTATCCAATCTCAATCTAATAGTGATTGAATGCCTGAACACTCAGAGATTCTCGCGAGTCTATATATGTAGATTACAGTATAGAAAGTACTTTCCCAACTAGTAGTGGAATTCTCGGCCGGTTATCCAATGTAATTCAAGACCCAATCAATAGACATTACATTAGCAGTAGAAGAGAATCTGGAAGTCTTGCTTCGACCATTATAATCTTTCTTTGAATTTTAGATTCAAAGATTTCCAATCTTTTACAAAATCCCCAGAACATAAAAAAATAGCGGAACAGAACAAGAGATTTCGATTCGTTTGTTGATGAGGCGGCACCCGGATTTGAACTGGGGAAAAAGGATTTGCAGTCCCCCGCCTTACCACTCGGCCATGCCGCCAAAACGATACACAATAGGATAAAAATTTCCCTTTTTGAGTTGTATTAGTAAACTTGAGTTTATTGTACTTGCATCCCTTTTTAATCCTTTTTTCTAAATTTAGAAAAAATTAGAAAAGAAACCGTTTTTTCCCCTTTTGATTGTATTTGATCTGCCCCTTCGATTGATTGTATAGTATCTCAAAACACACAAACTTCCACTCACTTTTATATTGAAAAATCAAATGTATATTTTCACTCAAAAAGCCTAAATTTATGGGAACCATTAACTATTTATTGACTGACAATTCGTGAATTATTCTTGGATTTGAATATCAATTTTGGTTTGCCTAATGACATAAGAATAAGCAAAAATTTTTTGATACATACTTAATTTATTTTTTTAATCAAAAATCCTTCTCAATTTCCATTATAACAAAAATTATAGGTATATGTAAACCCCAGAACGGATATTCTTATACAGATACCAAATTGGCTATTTATATTATAGTATGTTGCCTATAAATAAAGGGAATTCGTTGGAACAAAAAAAGGCCTGGCTGGGTATTGACCGGGCCAGGCCCAAAAGGCACTTCGAACAAAATAAAAGAAAGAAGGTGTTCTTTATTTATCTTTCTATTTGGATCTTTCGAGCATCTAAATTGAATTGCTAATTATATAATAACGATAAAGAATGTGAAAGAAATACTTTCTTTAATCCTTACTTGATGTGTAATGTAACATAGTAATTATCTTTTTCAATTGGGAGAGATGGCTGAGTGGACGAAAGCGGCGGATTGCTAATCCGTTGTACGAGTTATTCGTACCGAGGGTTCGAATCCCTCTCTTTCCGTTTCCGTTGATGAGTTTCCATTTTTTCTTTCAAATTTTGCAAACCCCTTTTTATTTTTTCCTTGTTAAATGTGTGGAATAGCTAAAAAAAATCTTAAGAAAATTATAAAATCAAGCAATAAAAACAAAAAAATTATTCTTCACGTCCAGGATTACGTCCTGGATCATTGGATAGGAATCCAAAGATGAAGAGAGAAACAAAGAATATTACTACTGTATAAACGAAAAGTTTGAGAGTAAGCATTACACAACCTCCAAGATCATTTTTTGAAAAAGAAAAACGAGAAAAGACAATAGATCCTCCATTTTTATATCACATATCCTATTTTGACACCAAGAAAAGAATTCTAGAAATAGAAAAGAATGTTCAGAAATTCAAATGAAGTTGAAATTTGTAATCAGAGTCTTTGATTACCACAAATCACTTTCATACCCAAATTAGATATTGTAAGGGACCCGAAGCTAATAAGGTATTTCGCCGTAAAAAGGATTAAAATCAGGAAATAGGGCGTCTCGTGGCTATCCGAGAATTTCAATGTTTGAATCGAAGGTTCATACTGTCAGACTTATTTGATCTTATCAATTGTTATAATTTTTCTCGAATAAATATGAATTTTCTAGGATAGTATTAAAGATCTTA
Organism: Artemisia argyi; assembly: GCA_030686995.1. Taxonomy (NCBI): domain Eukaryota; kingdom Viridiplantae; phylum Streptophyta; class Magnoliopsida; order Asterales; family Asteraceae; genus Artemisia; species Artemisia argyi. Next base: position 12,307 of record JARVZY010001108.1, on the reverse strand, counting down.
TCGAAAACTTACAGCAGCTTGCCAAACAAAGGCTAAAAGAAAAAAGAACAGGGGTATGACTGGCATAACATCTACGATTGGATTCAAAAAAGCATAGGCTTCGGGCAATTTGGCCAAGAAAAGACTACTCGGATAAAGGGCAGAATTAAGACAGATCAAACTAAAGATATTAAGCATAACAGACATTTTTTTCGTCGAGATAATTGCATTTTGATTGAGTTATTGATATAAGGAAAAATGAAGTAAAGTAAGGTAGACAAAAAATCCTTCTTTTTCCGCTCAATCAAAAATCCTCCGATTCTCAAAGGAGAATAGAAGAAATCATACTTTCATACAATATCTTAATTGAATTATATGTAATGATCAATAAATTCCATTGAATTAATTCTAGAGATACACATGCCAAAATCCTAGCACGAATCTATAATAGATTCTATAAAGAATAAAGATTTTCTATAGTTGGACTGGAATTGACGAACACTTAATACCAATATTATTCTTTAATAGTATAAGTATCCAATAAAAATAGAAATGGGGCGTAGCCAAGCGGTAAGGCAACGGGTTTTGGTCCCGCTATTCGGAGGTTCGAATCCTTCCGTCCCAGAGCATATCCATTGTATTCTAATACTTCTTTTTTGTTCAACAAGGTTCTGTTTCAAGGTTTGGATAGACTTTTTTTATTCTTCGCGGAATCATATCTGACTTTTTCACAAACCAAACTAAATCGAGTTCAAATGACATGCAAAAGTAACTGAACCCTTTTGTGACCCATAGAAAATGGGGCATAGATCACAGTTGGAAAAAGATTACTTAACCTCAGGTTAAAAAAATATGAAAATACATATAAAACGAGGAAGTGCTTAGCCTATAGGTATGTATGGTTATCCTATTTCAGTGACAATAGTGTTTCCATTTTTGTGAAAACTAAATTGCATCCCTAAAATATGAAAATTTAAATATTTAACAATGATATTTCTTTTTATTGTTCGATCTATTTAGCTTATTTGCTTTGCATCATTGACAATTCCATTTGAAAAGAAAGAGAGATCTTGCTTTTTTATGATAATAAAAAGGAGTAAAACTTGACTCAAAGAATGATGTAGAAGTAGAAAACTTTTTCAACTATCAAGATTTGTAATGATTCCTTCTAGGTTGGGAAGTTGAAAATGGTCAGTCTATCTTATTGAGTCACTTGAAGAGGCAGAGTCAAATAGAATTTATTTATTTATTTTATTTGTGCGATTTCTGTTAGTTATGTTATTTCTATATTTGGATTTCTTAATATTTCTGTTAGATATTTTTTTGAGATAGAGATTTATAGAAAAATGTTATATTCAGACAAAAAAAGACGGCATTTTGCTAAAATTTATTCAGAAAAATCTTTATTATCTGTGTAGATATTCTCTATTAAATATAAATAACTATGTCTCTGTACCGACTGAACCAATGACTATTCATGATTCCATAATTGAATCAATTCCATACTGGTTCCAAATTAGAGGAATGTTATGGTAAAACTTCGTTTAAAACGATGTGGTAGAAAGCAACGTGCGACTTGAAGGACATGATCCGGTGTGGATTCTTATTGTTACATCCACCATTTTATATAGGAATGAAGGTGCTCTTGGCTCGACGTCGTTTGTTCTATTCTACTAGAACCCTTCTTTTTTTATTGGGTTCTAATGTAAATAGTTCATGATGGAGCTCGAGTAGAAAGTATTTATTAATTTCTCAGGGGCAACGATCTAGGGTTAATGCCAATTAATAAATTGGAACAACTTCGTAAGTATATCTTCGATATAGAAATCGAAAGGATTCCATTCCAACAAATTTTCAAAATTGTTGGAACGGCTAAAACTTTTTCGATCGACAGTGTATCGCGCATGAATCAACCTCGGTATGATTCTTTGATAGAAAGAAATCCCAAAAGGGGTATGTTGCTACCATTTTGAAAGGATTAAGAAGCACCGAAGTAATGTCTAAACCCAATGATTTAAAACAAAAATAAAGGATCCCAGAACAAGGAAACACCACTTCAATTGTCTCACGGATCCGAATAAAGAATCCAAATAAATTTTAAACGAGACAAAAACGGTGGGTTAAAGACCACTCAATAAAAAAATATCTTAAAAATCTTTAATATATTTGAGAATTATTATTATTATATTATTGAACTTGAGTTATGAGTACAAATGATTTTTTTTCAGCAACGCAGCTAAATAAAAATGACTATGAGTTAAATTGAAATTTGAAATTATATTATAGAATAATTCATTTTACAGATTTTCTATTTATTCTAATTCTAATTTTATCCATAGACAAAACATCATTTTTTCTCGAGCCGTACGAGGAGAAAACTTCCTATACGGTTCTAGGGGGGGGGGGTTCTTTTTCATCTACATCTATCCCGATGAGCCGTCTATCGAATCGTTGCAATTGATGTTCGATCCCGAAGAGAAGGAAGAGATCTTCAGAAAGTGGGTTTTTATGATCCGATCAAGAATCAAACTTATTTAAACGTTCCCGCTATTCTCTATTTCCTTGAAAAAGGTGCTCAACCTACAGGAACTGTTCAGGATATTTTAAAAAAGGCAGAGGTTTTGCCCTAATCAAATGAAATTCAATTAAATTAAGGAAATAAAAAATAAGGGTAGGATAATGATTTCTATATCATTTTGGATATCTTTTCTATACTATGTTTTTTTATTTCCTTCTTTTCTTCTTCTATTCGTATCTAGTTATCATTGTTTTTATAGAATCCTTTTTGATAGAATCTTTTTTGATAGAATCCTTTTCTAAGGAAACCCTTATTTGATTCATCCTCACAAAATAGAACTATTTTGGCATTACCTGCAATTGGATGGTTTTCATTCGACCTCTAATATCAAGTAAGAAACAAGGAATCGAAGTTCTTTATTCTATATGGATTCAATACACTCTTGATTGCATAAATACTTTTTCTACTTCTTCTTTGTTTATTCTCCATCTAAACTAAAATTTTTAGTATATATGTATATGCAGTGCCAATCCAACACAAGTCCCTTTTTTACTATTCTTTCAATTTAAGTTCTTGTTTTTTTTTTCCATCGTATTCCTTTCTTAACGTTTATATTGACAACATTGTATCGAACAAATATAATTCATCGTGATAAGCAGTTCTATTTATTTCCGTCCCATAGGTTTTCTTTTTTACCTGTTGATTCAAATGATGGGTTCGTTGGATTTGATACCCGGATTTTTGATTGAAAAAGTGTATAACATAGAAATAGGGGATGGTCTAGCATTTTTTACATTTCTTTATTTATTTTGATCGGGAATTTTTTTTCATCTAATTTAGTCATTTTTATGTTCCAAATAGATTAGAAATTTTTTTCTATTTTTTATTTCGTAGATTAATGCTTTGATTTAATAATTTTTTTTTATTCTGATTGTATCTACATACCCCTTTTTCTATTTGGGTTGCTAACTCAACGGTAGAGTACTCGGCTTTTAAGTGCGGCTAGGATCTTTTACACATTTAGATGAAGCGAGGGATTCGTCCATACCATCGGTAAAGTTTGGAAGACCACGACTGATCCTGAAAGGGAATGAATGGAAAAAATAGCATGTCGTATCAATTAAGAGTTTTGAGAATATTTTATTCTTTCCGGCTCGGTACAAAGCCTTCTTTAATTTATTGAAAGGTAGGAAACTAAAGTCAATTTCAAGTTGGGTCGAATTAATAAATGGATAGGGCCCCAAAGCTTCAATTCATTTCATTTTTTTTTAGGGAAAGAAAAAGCAACGAGCTTCCGTTCTTAATTTGAACGATTACCCGATCTAATTAGACGTTAAAAAAATATTAGTGCCCAATACGGGAAGGCTTTCTCCCAGGAATGTATTCCTGATTTTTTAATGAATCCTAAATATTATCATTCTCCATTTCATAATGGAAACGTATGTGTATAAGAAACAGTATATTGATAAAAAATTTCCAAAATCAAAAGAGCGATTAGGTTGAAAAAAGTAAAGGATTTCTAATCATCTTGTTATCCTATAATGAAAACGAACATAAATACTTAAATTTAAATGGAAAAAGAGAGGATAGAGAATCCGTTGATAAGTTTATCTGTATCCGAGGTATCTATTTGGTTTGTACTATAATACCTTGTTTTGACTGTATCGCACTATGTATCATTTATAATCCCAAAAATCCTCTACCTTTCATTTAAATAGAATTTCAAATGGAGAAATTCCAAAGCTATTTAGGGCTAGATAGATCTCAACAACACTCTTTCTTATATCCACTTATCTTTCAGGAGTATATTTATGTACTTGCTCATGATCATGGTTTAAATAGATCTATTTTGTTGGAAAATGTAGGTTATGACAATAAATTCAGCTTACTAATTGTGAAACGTTTAATCATTCGAATGTATCAACAGAATCATTTTATTCTTTCTGTTAATGATTCTAAACAATTGGGGCACAACAATAATTTTTATTCGCAAGTAATGTCAGAGGTTTCTTCAATTATTCTGGAAATTCCATTGTCTCTGCGATTAATATCTTCCCTAGAAAAGAAAAAGAAAGGGTTAGTTAAATTCGATAATTTACGATCAATTCATTCAATATTTTCTTTTTTAGAGGACAACTTTTCACATTTAAATTATGTATTAGATATACTAATACCTTACCCAGCCCATCTGGAAATCTTGGTTCAGGCTCTTCGCTATTGGATAAAAGATGCTTCCTCTTTGCATTTATTAAGATTCTTTCTCCATGAGTGTCATAATTGGGATAGTCTTATTACTTCAAATTCAAAGAA
>JARVZY010010885.1:0-107000 GCA_030686995.1 Artemisia argyi | reverse complement strand
TTAGTTAATTTTGATTTGAATGTGCTCTTAAGCTAGTAAACATTTAAGATGTTAAAAGGATATTGAGCTAAAGGGAAATGACATTGTTATCATGGCGTGAATGTGGAAAATATGCTCATCGCTTTATTCTTGGTATGAAAAGGATAGTTGAGCAAAAAGGGAAATGCCATTGACATCATAGTTGTTTTTACTCATTCATATTGCCTTGCTGCTCCATCCACCACTAAATCACAACTTTTTCTTTATAATATTCAGAGGATTTCAATTGGATATCTGTTGGCTTCAATAACTGAGGTCTGGTGTGTTAACAATAATGAAGTCAATTCAGCCATAGCATTTGGAAAGAAATACTACATTCAATGGTAGGTCAAAGTTGTAGATGAAGCTTCATTGTCTTTCATATGTGAACTGAATGGAGATTATCTATTTCATCAGTTTCTGTATGTCGCATTCCTATTTTCCATCTAAAAGAATCTCTGTTTCATCAATTAAGTAAAATTATTCCACACATGTGACACGAGTCTGTTCTACATTGTTCAAAATGGTTTATGTTGGTAAACATTTACCATCTCGATATGCTAACCATTTTCTTATTTTTCAGGATCGTTGTTTTTGTGTTAGGTATATTATACATGTCTTTGTTGTATGGTCTGTACGTCCCAGACTGGGGATTTGAAGTTGTGAGCGATAATAATGCTTTATCAGTACCGACCTATGGGAAGGAGACTCAAATTGTGAGTATTGAGTATTGATACTATTTCAAGACCTTCTAAAGCTATGAAAGTGTACTGTCTTACTAATATACTTGAGTGATAGGTGCAATGTGGAGTCAGGGGTAGTCTAGAACCTCCCTGCAATGCAGTTGGCCTGATCGATCGGCTCCTCCTTGGTGAAAATCATTTATATCAACGTCCTGTATACAAAAGAACAGAGGTCCTCCTTTCTTGTCATCACTGTTCTGGACTCCAGATGTTATCGGCTCTTTGTACAACTGACTTATCCAGTGCTTATAGGAATGCAGTATCAATTCTCCGGATTATGGACCCCTACCACCAAATGCCCCTGCTTGGTGTCTTGCTCCATTTGATCCAGAAGGCCTCTTAAGGTTAGTGTTACATAATTCCTAAAAAGTCAATAGCATGTCATTTGATGTTTCTATGCAGAAGTTGTGGGTTTTTTATTTTATTTTATTTTTATTTTTATAATTACTCGGTATAAAATAGCTTATATGCATTTATTTTCAGTTCACTTATGGCTGCAGTTACGTGTTTCTTGGGGTTGCAGTATGGACATGTTATGGTGCATTATAAGGTAAGATGCTGCCTATCGTGGTACTCACTTTTCTTCTTGCTGAATTACCCAGTACATTTTTATCCAAAGGTTGAAATGTTGAATTACCGTGGTACTCACTTTTCTTCTTGCTTGTAGGGTCATATGCAGAGGATTTTTATATGGTTAGTCTGTTCTTCCTCTCTGCTTGTCGTGGGTTATGTTTTAACGGTCATAGGTAAATTTTCTAACCTTAACATCCTTTTATTTAACTTTTTTGAATAATTTTGGAGGGAAAGGGTGCATACTTTCAATTAATAATATACATGTTCTGCACGATCTCTTACAGGCGTTCCTTTATCCAAACCATTATATACATTGAGTTACATGTGCATCACAGCAGGAGCATCAGGAATTGTATTGATAGCTATATACTACACTGTAAGTTTGTGATTGTAGTATACTTGTTGAGTAACATTTGAATGTTTCCATGCTTATTTCCTTATTTGATGCAGGTTGATGTGATACATATCCAAAAACCCATGATTTTGTTCCAATGGATGGGGATGAATGCCCTCATTGTGTATGCTTTAGCTGCTTGTGACATATTTCCGGCAGCTTTACAAGGTTTTTATTGGCGTTCGCCAGAAAACAACCTGGTAATATCTTCTTATGTCATTTATATTCATTAAACTTTTGCAGGAAAAAGTATTAATCTTTATGAATATTCTCTTGGAACAATCTTGCAAGTCGGATGTTTAAATTTAAGTATATACAACATTTCCGTGCAGGTAAATGCTACAGAGTCGCTGCTTGAGGCCGCACTTCATTCTGAGAAGTGGGGTAAGTTGGTTTTTGTTTTTTTAGAAATAATATTCTGGGGTCTCGTTTCAGGATTCCTCCATGTAAAAGGTATGTACATTAAACTATGAAATTGCCCAAGCCTTCTTCCTATGTAAATATCAACATCCTTGATCAAAGTTGACCTTAATAAACAAGGGTTTTTTTTTGGCTAACGTGCAATGCTTGCACATCTATCTCACTTCACGAAACAAGGTTAGCCAATAGCCTAATATAATGTTACCACCAGTGGTGTTAGGGACCATCGACGTACATCATTTTTTTTTTGGTGCAAAGGTAAATTTATATTAATTCATCAACCAAATGTACATTATAAGTATTCACACTGTCAACTTGGACAAACCCAATGACAGATTCAAACTAAACTAACATTGCTCAATATCTGACATATCTATTCTATATCTCTGATGAAACATATTCTTCAACAAGACTTATACTTTCCAAATCACAACTGCATCCATCATAGAAACCAGTTGGAGATTACCTTTTATGCACCACCATCTAGCTACATTTCCTCTATATCTAATCCACCATGGTCATTCAACCATCCACCCACAATAACCATAGCAGATTAGATAAGAGGCATCACTAGTAACCCTTACCCTTCCACTTCCAATCAAGGGCTATGCCATGCATCCTACATTTCTATCTCTTAGAATGGCTATACATGGGAACGCACTCCTTGAGGGAAGCCAACCATTCCTCCTTGATGATGTATTGGAAAGACCAAGAAGGATCATCTTTCATTCCTCTCTATTCAATCCATCATACATCATACGCCAAACCATTACTCTTCTCAGTGTATAATCCTACTTTATGGTACATCTTTATGAATTAGACCTCCTATTGTGACCCATATACTTACCAAACTTCCTCCCAAGGCCAAGTTTTACAAGTATAATGTGGCACAATAGGTACAGTCACACCAATAAGACTCCAAGATACAAGGTCTTATACACTGAATGGTTTGCATAAAATTTTGCACAATTCAGAGAAGTGCAATAACAGACACTGTTACATTCCCACCACCACCACAAAACCATCTCTAATCACTGAAATCTTGCTATCCCAAACACCCCTTTATTAATTGAATGTGAGCTTTAATCATTATGTTGTAGAAGAGCACGAACCAATTTACCTTTTTCCCATCTTAAATTCCACATATTGGCCACCACCAGGACTGCACTTGATCTTTTAACACTAAGACTTTGCAACACCTCTTCCATGTACTTGTAAATCACTGCAATTACTTCCTTCTCAGTTCTGCTTACACTTTGGAAAGCTCTCTTATTTCTTTCATTCCACACTGTATATACTATAGCAGCAACTATAAATCTATTGACAACATTCCAAATATTACTTTTCTTTCCCCTGCTATATATTTCACAACAATATCCAAATCATGACAATTCCCACTGAATCTTCCTTTATTTTTCACTTCATTCCACACATTAGTAGAGAACTTACATTCAAAAAATAAATGCTTATGACTGTCAATGCAGCTTTTGCACAAAGAACACTTCAAATCATCACCTTGGTTCCAGGCCATCATCCTATCCTGAGTTAAAAGTTTACCTTGAATTGCAAGCCAAAGAATAAAGGAGTGCTTAGGTGTACACTGGGAGAACCATACCACACTATTCCATTTCACTTTTGGTCCACTTTCTCTCAAACTTTCCCAAACAACTTTTACTGAATATTCCTTTATTTTACCATTACAATCCATCCACATTGCTCTATCCCTGCTATCTGAAATCATTGGAACATTAAGCTGTTGAAGCTCAGGAAAATTACTATTCCATTCATTTGGCCACATCCATTCACCATTATCAATAAGATCTTTCACTTTATCATTTGTACCCATCCTAGCCTCATACAATGTTCTATTCTGAACAATGCTATTAAGTGGACCTAGATTACTCCAATTGTCATGCCACATAAAAACACTTTTGCCATCACCAATCAAGTATTTGACAAAAGGTCTTATCTTATCTCTAACAAGAAGTTGTTTCCATCCCCAACTATCATTATTCTGATATTCAGTCTCCCATATACTATTTCCTTTTAATTTCACAATATTGACCCATTTAACCCAGAGAGATTCTTTATTATCAATAATCTTCCACAATTGAGTTATCAAAAGCACTTCATTCCACTGTCTTAAAGGTTTAAAACCTAAACCTCCTTGATCTTTGGGTCTGCACACTAAATTCCATGCAACTCTAGCTTTTCCTTTGGCTGAATTACCAGAGTTCCACAAGAATCTTTTGAATATCTTTTCTAGATCATGAACAACAGTAGAAGGAAGCATGTATACTGAAGCCCAATATTGCTGCATAGTAGACAAAACAGAAGCAATTAATTGCATCCTACCAGCATATGATAAACATTTGTTCTTCTAGCTATTAATTCTCCCTTCCACACTATCAATCAAACTCTTACAGTCACTAACACCAAGTTATTTAGCCAATAAAGGAACCCCAAGGTAATTCATAGGAAGCCTGCCACATTTGAAAGGAATGACTTCCAGCAATTCAGCTTTCTTTGGTTCAGGAATGCTACCAAAAAATATTGTGCTCTTACTCATGTTTGGAAACAAACCTGACACACTGCTAAATTCATCAAGAGATTTCTTTATAACAGACAAAGAATTCTTATCCCCATTACACATAACCAAAAGATCATCAGCAAAACACAAGTGGGTGAGCTTTAAATCTTTGCATCCATAATGATACTTGAAATTCTGAGCTTCACCTATATTTTTAATCATAATCATGTTGAAAACTTCCATCACAAGTGTGAAAAGATAGGGAGAAATAGGGTCACCCCTAAGTCCTCTTCCACCCTTAAAGAAACCACAAACTTCACCATTTATACAAATAGAGAAAGAAGTAGAAGTAGTACATGTCATGATCCAATTTACCATAGTGTCATGAAAGCCAACAGCCCTGAGAACAGCTTGCAAAAAATCCCAACTTACTGTATCATAAGCTTTTTGAATATCTATCTTCATTGCACACCTCTTGGGTCCATTCTTCCTATTATAGCCTCTCAGTAATTCTTGTGTGATGAGAATGTTATCTTGAATATGCCTCCCTGGAACAAATGCACTCTGATTAAGACTCACAATCTTGCACAAACCATCCTTGATTCTATTAGTTAAGATTTTACTGATGCACTTGTATATAACATTGCAACATGCAATTGGCCTAAAATCTGATACTTTATCAGGAGTGTCAATCTTAGGAACCAATGAAATTAATGTGGCATTTATCTCCTTTAAAATCTTCCCTTTAATAAAAAATTCATTCACTGCTATACAAACATCCTTCCCAATAGAATTCCAAGGTTTTTTGAAAAAAACATGAAGTGTAGCCATCTAGACCAGCTGCTTTGGAAGAATCAATATCAAACATAGCTACTTTCATTTCCTCATCTGATATCTCCCTAACCATATTTGCTGCATCCTCCTCAGAAAGCTTCAGTTGAACAATATTACCAAGATTTTCTAGATCCTGAACATTCTGCCCTTCCCCAACAAACTTCTTAAAATGATTCACAAATTGTTCTGCAACATCTTCACCATTTACCCTGGTTCCATCCTCTTTACATATAGATTCAACTCTACTCTTATTCTTCCTTGATTTTAAAACTTTATAAAAATAGGCTGAGTTTCTATCACCTTCTTGTAACCATTGTACTTTGGCCTTCTGATGTAACAATTTAAGCTCATCTTCAACTACAACTCTATACTCTGTAACCAAGTGCACATTTTCTTTCTTTATCTCCACATTATTAGGATCAAGATCAAGTTTCTTTTGAGCTTCTTCTAACTTCTTTAAAACTGCCACATTCTTAAATAGGTTTCCATGTTTCCAATTCAGCTGATTAAGAGGTTTTTTAAGCATCTTCAATTTCTGTACAACTTGATACATCTTACATCCATGAATCTCTTTACTCCACCCTTCATTAACTACTTTCATGAAATCACTTTTATCAGTCACATAGTTAACAAATCTAAATGACTCTCTCTTTCTATGCAACCCATCTGGAAAAATCAAAACTGCAGGGCTGCGATCAGAGATAACATATGGATAGAACACTCCATAAGCTTTCTCAAACCTTTCCAAAAAATCTTCATTAATCATAATCCTATCAAGTTTCTTGAGAGTGGTGTTCATAGGATTTTTAAGAGACTTAGTCCATGTAAAATGAAAACCTGAACTGCATAGATCATCAATTTCTAACTTATTGACAACATCTTGAAACTCACCCATCTCATTACTCATTCCAGAAGTTCCAGTAGACTGCTCCTCAGGTTTAAGAATCACATTAAAGTCCCCCATTAACACCCAAGGTTGATCATTGATCATATTCTTATTCATCAATAATTGCCTCCACAGTTCCCTTCTCTCAATATTAGAATTGGAAGCATAAATGAAACTACAGAAGAACCTTATCTTTTTATCCACAGTTTCAATTAAGCAAAATATTACTTGATTTGTACTATGAATAATCACCACATTCACCAAAAAACTATTCCATCCAATGATAATTCTACAACATGTAGGACTATGTTGTACATTAGAACACCATTTCCAATTCCCAAATATTCTATCACAAACTTTATTGATGTTTTTGATTTTCAAATGAGTTTCAATAACCGCACAAACTTGTACTTTTCCAGAATCAATAAACTTCATAACCTCATTTTGTTTAATCTCATTACTCATACCTCTTATGTTCCATGTAGCAATCTTGAAATCCATGATTTAATTTTTGTTTCCAGTCTGACCACTATCACATTCCAATATCTCATTAGCAATCACACAGTTGGTTGCCTTATTCCTGCTTTCATATACATCCTCTTCATCACTAACAACTTTATTGCAATTATCCATTTTCTCCCCTGATCATCAATCTCATTCAGAATAGAATACTTATTAGCACTGTTCTTTAACTCCTTTAAATTCTCACTTGATACCTTCCAAACTTTTTCAAGACTTGGTGATTCTTTGTCTGATTTTCCCCATTTTGACCCAACCCATTAGACTTATTCTGACTAACATCACCTTGACTTTGTTCTTTACTCTTATTCTTCTCAGTATTGTTCACTTTAGTACCATTCTCCTTTGGCTTATACACATATTTCTCTGCATAGTTCACTTTCCAATTAGCTTGCTTATTCCCCTGAACATTTTTACCACCCCCCATTATTATCACCTCTATACTTTCTTGCTCTTACTTCATTAAAACCATCTTTTATCCCTGCATCACTGCTCATCTGCTTGTTACCTCCATTTTCCTCAGCAATATCTTTTTGCTTATTTTTACAATGATTTGAAGAATGACCAAACACATTGCAGTGACAACACCTGTCAGGTTTCCATGAATACTCTACTCTCACCCACTTAGTTTTCTTAACTTTCAGATGAATATCCACATAATTGATCTCCACTCTATCAGTATATTCTTTATTAGCATCCACTTCTACAAGAACCCTAGCATATCCCAATCTACCAGATCCTTCAACACACATATCAGTAGTTATCTTATCCATCATAATGGGTCTCCCCAACCTGCTGGAAATAGAACTGATACCCTTGACACTCCATGCTTCAAGAGGTACATTAAACAACCTAATCTATACAGGGATTTTACATGGAGTTTCTTTCTCAATAACTACATCAGGGTCCCATTTTTGAACAACAAGTGGTTTGCCATTGACTAACCATGGGCTTTGATCCAAAACAGCATTTATACCATCTTCACCCTTGAACTTAAAGTAACACATCTCATCAGTATCAACCACAATATCTTTCAATCCATACTTCCCCCACATCCTCCTAATATGATACTTCAGTTCATACACAGGCACTTTACATCCAACAAAGTAACCACATACAGTCAATTTCCACTTATCACTCCCTTCTTTAACTAGCTCATCATCAAATATAACCACCTCATCACCTTCTCATTAACCACAGTTGGTACAAAGAACAACTGATTACCATTTTCTTTTGTGTTTTCAAGCAGTTTTTGTGCATAAGATGATTGTGTATTGTTAGCCTCATTATTAGATTTTCCCACACCCACATCAGAATTATGATTATCATAGTCATTATTGGTTTTGTTACCATTAAGAGTTACAGGATCACTTACAGAGGTGCTTGCTTGAGTAGAGCTTTCAGCAGTCCTACTTGTACTATCTTTCACAATATCTCCATTATCCTCAACATCTACAATCTCCTTATCACCATTCCCACTTGCAGTCTCACCATTCCCCTTCTTAGTTTCAGTATTCTCCTTACTCCCATTCAACACATTCCCATTCACAACCGCAGCATAACTTTTCCCAGTCACATTCAATTTCTCACTCTTCTCAGTTCCCATATCTTTGTTATCACCAATATTACACAATTCAGCATCCTTAATGTCTTTCCCACCGCTCATATTCACATTCCCCTTACTAATTTCATTTTCCCCCAATTTTGAAACCCTAATTTCCTCAGAACCCTTCACGTTTCTATTTTGACTAGCAGTTCCCATCACATAATCGTTCAGCTTTGAAGGAGGCTTTAATTGTCTCTTTTGATTACGCTTTTTAGCCGACATATTGTTACATACACAATCAATTCCAGTAATCAAAATTATACTATTATCAAATGTTTCAGTATTGGCGCCAAAAAACAGAAAATGAGAAATACTTGATGAAAATCAAAGAGATTAGTACTAAAAGATGTGAAATGAAAAATAGAATCGATTGATCGGATTAGATTGTGAAAATAAGCATTAATTTGATCTAGATCTAAGGATAATAGGGAAAAAAGTAATGGTGAAATGGTGGGAAAGTTTGTTGGATGAGAGAGAAAAAAGTAATTTGACGTAATTTGGTGAAATGGTGGGAAAGTTTGTTGGATACAGGCAGCCATGTAACCATGCCAAGACCCATTAGATGGGGCTGGCAACGAACGTACATCATTCCTTTAAGTGTATATTATATGTAAATTTTGGACAGGGACCAAATCCATAATAAACCACGGTAGAACATCCGTATAATTTACTCTAATGTTTCCGATGTGTGAAATTTTGGATGGTATATAGGTGTATGAATAAGTTGTCTTTTTAAAAGAAAGTCAGCAGGTTGATAATATTATTGCCGATGCTATTAGCTTAGTGATTTTTAGTTTTTTACTATTACAGGTGAGTCCTTTTAAATTCACAAAACTTGAGAACAGGAGCTAACAGGAGCCAATCTGACCTTTAGATAAAAAATCAACAACAACAACAACAAACCCAATCCTGCAGGGGCAGGGTATGGGAAGGTAGAATGTAAGGTTGCTCATCGGTCCAAAACCGGACCGGACCGATAAAAACCAAACCAGACCGAGACCGAATCTGGAAAAAAACCTAGACCGAGACCAGACCGAATGTGGTTTGTCCGGTCCAAATAGGCTAAATGTCCGGTTTTTAAGCTGGACCGGACCGGACCGAACCGAGACTGAAATTATGAAAAACCCTAGACCGAGACTGGACCGAATGTGATCGGTCCGGTCTGGTCCGGTCGGTTTTGTCGGTCGGTCCGGTCCATCCGGTCCGTTTGCTCACCCTAGTAGAATGTAGATAGATCCTACCCCTAACCCAGAATAAACCCAAGAGTAGGGAAACTGCTTCCAACGAGACCTCTTGCAAGTGCATGTGTGCGGTGAGAGAAGAAGAGAGCAAAAAGTTAGAAGACAACATGCAACAAGCAGGCAAAAAAAGCAGGCAAAACATGCGAATAGAGCAAAGCAAACAAACCTAAGGAAGCAACACAAAGCAGAGCAAAGCAACGAGCGGGGTCTAAAGTTGAGGCAAAGCAAAGACTAGGCATCAAAAAACCAAAAACGCAGGGGGCAAGAAAAAAGCAGGCAAACCTAAGGGAGTAACACAAAACAAGGAAAAACAATGAATGGGGCCTAAAACTAAGGTAAAGCACCTAGCCAACTAAGCACCCAAAACAACCTAAACCCATTAAACACCTAGCCGGTACTACCCGCCGATCCTAATTCTATCTCTTCACGCCTTCCTATCTGAGGTCATGTCCTTAGACAAGAGAAGCTCCTTCATGTTGAGCTTAAATCTATCCTCCCACTTGAGTTTGGGTCTACCCTTTCTTCTCGCATCATCTACTACTAGCGCTTCGACTCTTCTTACTAGCGTTGATTGTGGCCTCCTCCTGACATGACCGAACAACCTCAACCTTCCTTCCCTCATCTTCGAGATAATATTCTCGACTTCGAGTTCTGCTCTGAAGACTCCGTTCGGGATCATGTCAAGCAAGGTTTTACCACAAGTCCATTTTGGCATTCTCAGTTCTGCCACTTCTACCCTGTTAGCATGGGCCTTGGTGATGAGCCAACACTCAGACCCATACAACATAGCAGGTCTAATCGCCACCTTATAAAATTTTCCCTTTTAACTTTAAAGGGACGTTCTTGTCACAAAAGACTCCTAATGCCCCCCTCCTCCTCTCCCAATCTGCTCTAATCCGGTGAGTTACGTCCTTCATCCTCCCTGATTTGTGACCTTTAGACAAAAAATGATTTCAACAATATGTGATTTGAAAATCGGTAAATTACTGAATGGAGTAGTAAATACTAATTATACGACTTAAAAGTATAACTACATGTGGTTTAGAAAAAATTTGTTAGGGATTTTAAACAAACCTCCATTATATTACTGAGTGTTTGATTAATTATTGATTTGAGAACCTTGGCCGTGGATTTTGGTGGCCTTGTGCTACAATTTCAAAATATGCCCCGTAGATACGTTTTTTATACATGTATATAAGCTTCATGCATATTGCACTAATTGTTATAAACATACTGGACATTATAACATGAGCAGTTCATGTCACAATTGTACTTGAGTGGTATAATTCTAGCATCCTACAAAATTGTTGATTAAATATTTATAATCCCACCAACCAACATAAGTGTGATTATGTTACAACTTTTCTATTCCACATTAAATTACATAACGTCCATCAGGCACAATTAGTTAGAATCGATGTATTCCTAATAACTAACAGGGTACCCACACGTTGCGCCGGCGGGTACCCTGCAAATAAAATTTTATGTGAGTAATGTATCTGATTATATGTTCTTCGTGACGAATGATGATAATATTATGGAGGCCGGCCGAACCGGACAAAATCACCAAAAATGGGGAATCGTTTGGGATAGTGGTTTGTTGTATGGTCCAGTTTTAAAAACCATGTATACAAGATAAAAAGAAAGTTATATTAATTGTATGAAGTTTTTTTTATGATTGATTAGATTGTTAAACATATTAACATGTACTTTTTATGTAAGGGGTGTGTTTTTTAAACATTAAATGAGGGGTTGAAAAGTCAAATGGTTGAATATTTATTGTATTAGATGGTTGTACTAATAGTTTATCTAATTGTATTTGCTTAAAAATATATTTTTGGTAGTCTTAAAAATTAATATGAGAGAAGGTCTGAGATGTATTATGAGGTACTAGCAGGATACACGCACAATGCGGCAACGGGTACCTTATGACTATATTTTACGGAGAGCAAATGTTATTTGGTTACACGTTTTTTCTAATAATGATTGTACAAATGAATGATAATTTAAATTAAAATAAGTTTAAGTTGTAACAATGTAAACTATATTTGCTTCAAACCGTCTCACAGACATGAGTATGCACGGCTTCCTTTTGTTGAAAGGTGGCTTCAAGTTCTTGAAAAAGAGATCTCAGGTAGGTGATGTTTGCATATCGCTTTTGAGTTTTGATTTTCCGTTTTAAGTCTTACCGAATGAAAGAAATAATAGAAACAAAATTGTTTTCGTTATTTCTTTATAAGATTCGAAGATTAAAAGGAAGATTCGTAGCCTTTTATCGGTTAAGTGAATCTTGATAATTGATTAATCCTGATCTCGTCAATAACACATAACCCCAAAAATAACCATTAGCCAAAATACTACCAAGAATTAACATTAATTCGAAATAACCAAAAATTGTAACACGCATATTTCAGCTCGAACAAAACAATTTTTCAATAATCGGATTAATTCTACTTTTATTATAACCGGTCCAACCCAACATTAGTACCAACGGCCCATCTCAAAAGTTAGTAAATTACAAAAGCCCAGTCCATGATCTATCCCATACAACCCAGTCCAAAATCACACACAACTATCACAAGCGCCCCCATCCATCTCCTTTTCTCTTCTGCTGTTGATCGCGCACCACACACACCAACTTCAATCTTTAACAACAACAAAAACCCATGAAAACACACAAGCACAAGTATGTTACGATTTTTCATTTCAAATATGGCTTCAAGATCTCATAGAGGTCTCGGGTAGGTATACTTTCTTTGTTTTTGTTTCGTTTTATTTTGAACTGAACGAAAGTAAAGAATGAAACGGAGGTTTTGTTATTTCTTTACATGTTTCGGATATTAACAAGAAGCAAAGCTTCACATAGACCGTTTTTGAATAAAACTTGTTGTAAAATCTTTTAAAGATATGTAAACAAGTTTACAAAATCTAAGATCTTCGAGTTGATGTTTGAGATTTGTGCTTGTAGTTAGACCGACATTTATATAGTGATAATCGGAATTTTAATTAGCAGGTTATTAAAGCATCAAGCGTTTTTTATAATGGGCTGTAATTATTTGAAAACTGTATTTAAAATAGGTTGTTACTTATAAATTTGTTACATCTGCATTTGAAAACTGAAGACTATATTGTAGGAATTCTCACTTTCCATTGGGATAGATACTCTTGCCAAGTTATAATTGATGTCCTTGACTTTAACCTTTGAGCAAGTTCAAAGGTTTTAGAATAAGTAAGTACCAACAAAGTTGATGATTGAGTGTTTCTTGCATATTATAATACGATGCAGATAGAAAAAAGATTGAATTATATGGCTCGGAATTAATATGGATGGGTTGTACATTGTGCTTAAATGTAGGGTTGTATTATATGGCTCGGAATTAATGAAGGGTTGTACATTGTGTGCTTAAATGATTGTAATTTTTGGTGTAGGTTTTAATAGCATTAATGTAGAATTGATAGAAAAGTGGTCTGAATTTGACTCCACGCTATTTTTTGTTGTACACCATGCTGTGGTTGTTGTAATTATGGGTGCATTAAAGTGTTGTAAACCATACGTTATTTCTTGTAAATCTGAAATTTTGAAGATAGAGTGCTTTGTGTATTATATGTAGTGTAGATTATAGATAATAATTCAAATATAAATGATTAAATTGAGAATTTAATAACTAAAAACTATACTACGTATCCTCTCTATTAACACTGTGTTCTTGCGTTTTGTTAGTAAAGAAAACTAAAGTAATGTAAACTAAACATTTTTCTCTCAACTTTGGGAGGAAACACTTTACTTTGAAAATTAACCAAATCATACAACTTTTAGTCAATTTCCTTTTCTTTCTATCCTTAAGTGCTACTCAAGAACACAACCATTAGTGTTTCCTTTTCACTTTCTTTCTTTTACTTTCTTAAAACTAACTCAAGAACACAGTGTAAAAATCTTAATTTTAAGCAATACAAGGCTTAAATCAAAAAGTGCAATCAATTTATGCATAACACATATAATTAGTATGCCGCTCTCTCTCATTTAATGCATAATAATTTTAAGCAATACAAAACTTAAAGCAAAAGTTACAATCAATTTATGCACAACACATATAATTGGAATGACCCTCTCTCTTCATTTACATTGTGTTCTCGAGTTCAATTTAAATTGAACGGAAAAGAAAGAAAATGAAAAGAAACTTAAATAAACTTGGGTTCTCCAATTTTTTTTAAGCAAAGGAAAAGAAAAGATGAGAAGGGAAATGAAAGGAAATTTTGGGCTAAAACTTTCCTAAAAAAATGAGAGAAAATAGAAAGAAATCAAGATTAAACAGAGCAAATTACAAAATGTACTTAATTTGTGAACTTTAAACCTTTAATTTTAATTTTAAACAAGAGTAT
Source organism: Artemisia argyi (assembly GCA_030686995.1). Lineage (NCBI taxonomy): Eukaryota > Viridiplantae > Streptophyta > Magnoliopsida > Asterales > Asteraceae > Artemisia > Artemisia argyi. Next base: position 92,856 of record JARVZY010010885.1, on the reverse strand, counting down.
AATTGTATATGAATCAACTTTTTCCCTTTCTTTCTCTTCAACTCAAAAACACAAATATTTTTTCTAACTTTCTAATCATTTCTTTCTTTTACCTTCCTTTTCTTTTTTTCTATATTCTTTTGTTTTGTTCTCTGACTCAAGAACACAAAGTTAATGCAAAACTCTAAATTTTAAGCAATACAATGCTTAAAGTATAAGGTACAATCTATTTATGTACATTACATATGATTAACTACCTCGATTAATGTCTTTTTTAGAATACCCTATTAGTAAGAAATACAATTAAGTAAACCTATTGTACAAACCAATTTAGCTAAAAACTATATGCTTTGACCCTTTGACTAAAATAATACAATGCTCCATAACTAAGGTTAAATAAAAATTGACAAAGTTTCTACACGCTTCATCGTGATAAAATAGTACAGCACTATAATAATACCGTTTTCATATAGCCATTCGATCGCGATGCATGGGTATTTTATCATATTGATATGAGATAGTATGCGATAAAATTATTCTTTAAAATTCTCGCTATACATAAAGTTATTATTAAAAAAATAAAAAATCAAATAATATTGTTCAGGATACCTGTCGTTACAAAACGCGAGTATGCTGCTGAATACACTGCCAGGATACATTAAACTAAGAATTGTAAGTGAAAAATGAATTAAATGAGGTAGGTCCTCGATATTCAAAAAAGAAAAGCTCGATTCTTTTTTTTGAACATAGAAAAGCTCGATTCGTCACAACAAAAAAGATACAAATATATAATGGGACTGACTGATGTAATAATTATTTCACAAAAACTACAATTGTTAAATCAGTCCCTTTCTAAATGAATTCTATGTGTTAGTGTTGTGGTTATCTCATGTGCTCCAAAAACTTTTTATTAATCAAAATGACTTAGGACGACTTTCGTCTCAGGTAGGTTTTGGGCAACACTTCTAAAAATATGACATGTGTCTTTATTTTTTTAGAGACTGAGTCTCACTAATTTAATTTCTTGAGCGATCGGTAGGTAAGAAGTATAATTTATACTTTTTTATTAGGAGTTGCCTAAACTTACCCGAGACGACTTTCACCCTACGATATTTTGGAAAATAGAAATTTTTTTAAAGCACATGAGGAACAACAAATGTACTTTGGGCATTTGTGAATTTGCTCTATTAACTATGTGTCTATATCTAAGTATGAATTTTGGAGGCCCTTCCAGCATTTAAAGCATTTAAAATAGTTTGCACCTAACAACTATAAAATTGATTTGAACGAGACCCCTCTTCACATGCACATCACTACAAATTTTAATCACAATTCAAAAGAAGAAATTGTTTTACTTGAGAAATTTTAGATGGTGTCATATTTTCATATTTTCCTTCCAAGTACTTTCTTAATTATACTTATTATTAAACCCCGTCATGGCTTTTACATGTATAGAAGTTTAATTTTAAAATTAGGGTTTTCCTATGATTTGGGGGTTTTGCTAATTTAGTGTTTCTTTACAAATTGTAGGAGTTTTTATAAACTTTATGTTTCCTATAATATGTTTGCTATGGTATATAATATTTTTAAGATACATCAGGAACTCTGATTGGTTTGTTTCTTAGTAGTTGCTTTGTTGTTTGTTAGTACGTTGTTTGACACGACTAATTAAGTTACTTATAATTTAGTGGGCTCTATTCATGGTGTTAGCGTTTGCTTTGATTTAGTTTGGTCGAAAAATTAAGACGATTCGACGGTAAGAAAACTAAAGGCCCCCCTTTTTCTTAAATTAATTCAGTAGCAGACCACTCAAATCGGAAGTTGGAAGTACGAAGCAATACAAAGGAGAAAAGTTGAGCCGAAATTAAAAATGCAGGTAAATTATAAATATATGTGTTTGAGAAGAGTTTCAATGCGGTGTGTTTTCATTTGTGTTTGTAGTCTTTCACTTAATTTGATGTGCTCTTCTTGGGTTTTGGACAGGTGCCACTCATGGTATATGGAATTTGTTTCACGAGGGGTCGACACACCTCCACATAGAATAGCAGCTGCACGCAAACGTCAGGTGCGTACATATATGTTATCCAGTCGCCATATGTTATTTTGCTATATGTATTCGGTTGTATTAAACCACCATGACTGTTGTTTCTTTAGGTACACATCATTCAACCCCAAAGGCTGAAACAGTGGCCGATCAATCGACACAGAATCATCGCCTGCCCAGCAAGGTGAGTCTTAGACACAGGGTGTTTGTCTTGCCAATGTGTCCCGTTAACGGGGATTGCATAAACCCTCTTCAGAAGCTTCTTACACGGGCGACCTTTTACTTCCAAACGCTGGTATAACCTTGATTTAAATTCCACTTGCTTAGGTGTCTGTCTTTGTAGATATAATAATCCTTATAAATTATACATGTTTCACCATTGCGATAGTGACCGACCCTTATTGGGAGTTAAATTCAATAGGCTAAAAAAACTACTATAATATATAAACATAAAAATAGGATTAAACAGAAAAAAAAAGTTTTATGTGTTGTCATAATGTATAGACATCTGAGAAATGCATTTGTAGTTTGTTCAGAACACATTTTGTTCTTAATATAGCCTGAACCAAACACCTCACTTTAGAAGCTAATAGCACCTCGCTTTCATAGCCTGTTGTTGCAATTGCTTACGTGTTGTTTCGATCAGCTCCTTGCTACAATGGTTGAGGTCGAAAATTGACAAAAGGCAGACAGTTGTTAGGTGATACAGTTGGTACACCTGCAGGTAGCAAATGAGTCACTTGCAAAAGGTAAACTGCCAAAACAAAGTCTTTAATATAGCTAATTTAAAATTACGCCTCATACCTTGCCTTTTAATTAAAAAAACTTACATGGTCCTCTGTGTCTTTACAGCTGCTGCAGAAACGGCTTATTTGTCACCCGATGTTAACAGCAATTTACAGCCAACAACAGTTAATACGTTTTGTTCGGCTTTGGAGATTCAAGATGGAACTAAGCGAGCCAATAGAGTAGCACAACCTACACAAGGTTTGGAAAAAAAAATTACGACTCCATACAATGCAAAAATAATAGCATTAATGTTACAGTTCACTCTCTCACAGTCCTTATGTCCACTACAGTAGGAACATATCCATCACCCAATATCATTCACAATGCAAATACACGTGACAAGAGACCGCAATTTACACAAGGTTTAGTGCTCCAACAATTTTGACCAACATCATTATAGAACTAATATTTTTAAGATAGTTACAAGTATTCTTCTATCTATTGCAGTTACACCAGACTCTTTACGTGGGTCGAACAACCCTGCATACAGGCCTAACAACCGACAGAGGTGCCCTAGACAAGGTATAATAAACGATTATTGCATTTATTCTTTAATTTAAGTTGCACTCTAATTGCAATCTGAATGCGAGTGCATAATTTTAATATCCGAAGGTACCCAATGTCTCAGTGCCATTTACGATATACTGATTCGCATTTGCTACTAATTGTAAGTTTAGAATTATTGAATTATGTATGTTCTTGCAGATCTTGGGTGGGGTGTCGAGCCATGAGATAGAGGACATGTGCTTGCTCGCTGTTTCAGTAACTACTTGTCTACTTGCAGAAATACGCATATTCTCAAGCATAATAAGCATCTAAAATATACCTTGAGAAATGAGCTAGAGCTAGAAAATGAATTATTTTGACGGAAAATAGATGGACTAGAGTACAACTCATGTGTCCTTATTTAAGAATAATAGGTTAAGATCATCGGACCATATAAAATCGTACTAAAGTAACAACTGTTGTTAAACTTTTGACAATACCGATGCCTTTTATATTTTTAAAAAGAAGATATATTTTTACTTACTTGAAAGAAGAACGGCATTGCAAAAGAAACAAATGCACACCATAATTGTTCCTCTTTTGTAAAAAAAAAAGGCCAAATTTACTCTTAACCCACATCAGTACTTAAGTTGAGCCTAAAATAAGCGCTTATTTCTTTCCGTTGTACATTCTTAGTTTAAACTGATATGTTAATAAATCTGATGTCTTCTTTTGTTTATCAGAATACTTTATAGGCTATAATAAAACATGTACTTCGCTCAAAGGGATTGTTTGGCAAAGACGGACGCTTTCTTTTCCTGATTATAACTTCTGAAATTGTTTTGGCTCGGACTTCGCTGAGCGCCTGCCGGCTTTCTGTAAATCTTGAAGGATATGCTCATTCTCATATCAAATCCGATCCACTTGAAAAACCTCGATAAGAGATGCTGCAATTGAATAAGCAGGTCAAACAGGTTCATCTTTTTGTTTTAATATTGACTATCGCCTAATTACTTAGGTAATTGAATAAGCAGGTCAATCAGGTTCATATTTATGTTGTTATTTGAGGACTGAATATACGTTACTTGGTGTCACAGCTGCCAAGGAACTGCATCTTCCATAATTACTGAGGTAATGGATTGTGACGCATCACTTTCACAGCAAAGGAAGAAAAGACAGGTACTCTATTCATTATTCTTTATCATGTTATTACATCATGATATTACTATTAAGAACTGCTATTTTTCAAGTACTTTTCAGACTTTAATTCAGTACAATATAGAATCTCGAATATATATAGCAAATTGACTGGCTCAATATGGGTAACTGGTCAAAACAAGTTATTTTTAGACCAGATCTAAATGACTCAATTGGATTGATCTTCTGAAATTTTTATTTATATTTTGAACTGTATAAATTATCAAATAGTAAACATGTGGTTAATCATGAGCTGCTCAAACTAAATGACCACTTCTTTTTAGCTAATTTTCTAAAATTTACCGGTTTGAACTGCTAGCGTTAAAAGTTAATGGGTGGAAAATGCAACTTCTGGTGTTGAGGATGCTAAGGGTTTGTGGCATACCATACATCGCCTGCGCCATAGGTATAAAAATTGAATTAATTTTGTTTATATATGAATTATGCTAATTTTCTTTTTACACATCGCCTGCGCAGTTATTCATTTGATGTATGTTGCAATCTGCTGATTGCACTTTCTTGACAGGGAATTGGCATGACAACTGTTTGTCAGGTACAGAACACAGCATAGCTGTAGCCGTGGTAGGAGCGGAAGTCAATACAGGCATTGTAGATATGAAAAAAAGGGACATGGAAGCCATGGTCATAGCCGAAGCTATGATAACAAGTACATGGATAGAGAGAGATGTTATAAGTGTCATTCTAAAGCCAAATACACGTGCAACCAGTTTCATATGAAAATGTTCACACCTGACGTTCTATGCCTCAAGGTAAATTAAGTTTTTAGTATTTATTTAACTGGAATGATACAACATTAGTATTACTTTTATAAATGTTTATAACATGTTAATAGTTTGCAATACATGCTAAATCTGTATTCAAATATGTTAGTATAGAAATGTAGAAGTAGGATCCCATAATCGATGTTAGCTTAAACGATTAGTGACAATTTTTATCCTTAAAAGTCATTTGCGATCATTTAACCTCCGGTATATAGAAATATAGAAGTAAGATCCCATAATCGATGTTATCCAGGTATATTCTAAAGCTACGAATGACACATGTTCGATGTAACCTCCGGTTAAAATGGCAAAAAAAAAAAAAATAATAAATAAATAAATAAATAATAATAATAAAAATAAAAATAAAAAAAACCATGTGTGCTACGTTGAAAAGGGTAACTCATGTAACGTATTAAACACCACAATACTTGAAATGTAGCCATGTTAGTTGTTAGTTTTGAGTACGCCATTTTATATGAGCGATTCCATTTAGTATCATGTTATTCCATATTCTATCTGTACGAGTTTCTGACAAAGATATAATTGTATACTTTGCTGCGACGCTATTTTGGGACTCTATAAAATGGTTCTTAGCAGAGGATCTAAAGTTTTAACAGGTACATATTTAAACCATCTCAACTTTTAGTTCTATTATTCTAAAATCTGCACTTCATTTACACGAGCCATTTGCTACAATATTAACCTATAATCATTTGCTTACTAAAGCCGAGAATGACCAAAGCCGAGAACGTCCAAAGCCGAGACATGCATTCAGTTGCATATGGAGATCTCGGAAAGTAATCAACTTAAGTATAATTTACTGAAGTTAAATTGTGTAAATAGCGAATTATCTGTTTATACTTGCTGTTTGATTATGTGGTTTACGTTTATGTGACCTTGCTTCCAACAGCTTATTATTTTGCGTTGAACCCTATTTCAGAAAACCTGATGCAAATAGCTAATATGTTTAAGGAATGTTGACGCCCCTTGCTAAACGGCAGAAAGAAGCTGGAATATTTCCAGAACCAGTAATTGACATCACCATTCTACCACAAGCTTCTGGTGACCTTGACAGGTTGGTCTGGGACTACGTTGAAAAGGGTCGGATTGCGTGCTTGCGTTGATCTAAATTCAGGTTATGCTCGTAAAACTTAACGTGTTGTGGGTATGAGTATATTGCAATTGCTTTCATAAATAACATCCGGTGTGTGATTCATCTAACCAATAAAGCATAATTCTTGGACTTACGCCTGACTGAAATTATCATTCTATATTGCAGTTGCTGTCAAAGAGGCACGCAACCACAAGTCAAGTTTTTTAACAGACTTCCAAGAACAAAAGTTGGAGCTGCATGGTATGTGCTTTGTTAGCTAAAAAGTAATGGTATAATAAATGGACTTGCTCAAACTGGTAAGTAACTTATTTCGATGGTTCATATGGGTTTGATAATAGGTCGCCGTAAATGATGATGAATCACGGTGGAAGAGTAGTTATGGAGTTAACGTCATAAGGGGTATGCTTGGTTTACCAGGAGAATACAACCATCGTCATCATAGGCATGAGTCTGTACACATTCAAAAACAAGTTGTAGCAAATTTTGAACGGGATCCTTTTGATTGTACCGAACAATTTTATTTGTAATGTTCTCTACTAGCTGGGCAACATATATAAATTGAATGCATAACATCACTATGCCAGTTCACAACTGTATTGACTCTTAACCTTGCATACTTTCATTTGTTTTATAAGAAGTAAATTCTGAGTTGCATTTAAAGTTGGACCAAACTTTTTTATCTGCCCATTTTGCAAACTCTATTAAACACACACTTGATACGTTGTATCCTTAAATGTCAAATTATGATTCATGACACACTACTACACTAGAATATGCACATCACAGAAAACAAACAAAAAAAACCTCGCCAGGCCGCAACGCGGTTGGCCGCCGCCATACTTGGTAAATACTAAAGTTAGTGTTCAAAACCACCATTCAAATACCTTAAATATACCTATTTATTTATAAGCCATAAACTCATCCAAAAAACAGGCTCGCCCGCAACGCGGCGTAACGTCGCCATTCTAGTTTCTTTTAATATTGCCATGTTTTTATTTTATTTTATTTTATTATTATTATTATTATTATTATTGCTAATCAACGATGACCTCTAACAACTTTTCTTTATCTTTTTTCATATCACTTCGCAGTTAAAATTCTTTCAAATCCACTTAAATTTCCTTAATCAAATTCAATTTCTAAACTGATAGATCGATTCCAAATTGCTTATTACAGTTTTAGTGATTTGATTTTTTGATTTTCGTTCAATATTTTCAATTTTTTTGTTCATGTCTCATAAAAGAAGATGGTCAAAACGAATTACTTTCCATTAAAATTGGGTTGTGTTAACCATACTCCTAGTGGGGGAATATTCCTTTTATCCCCTCTCTGTCCCTCTTTTATTTCAGTACAACACAGTTTTTTATCAGTTTCTGTTCCGTATTTTTGACGGTTTTAAGCGTTTGACATATTAAACTTTATATTTTCTGTTCCGCACTTTCAGATTTATAGTTTTTTTATATTAGCAAAATTATAAAAAAATAAATAAATAAAAAATTAAGGAGGTGGGAATAAAAAAAGTAGGGGTGGGAATAAAGGGCAAATTTGGTGATTCAGTTTGTGCACTTAATAATAAAGAACAATAATCAACAGTAGTGAATAGAGAAAGTATTGAGTGCAATGGGTGATGACGTAAGCAAAGAGGTCAATATGGCTGCTTGCAGTCTTTGTGTCATTCGGAGGTTTTGGACATGTCCAAATCTTCTTGTTATTTGTTGTAAAGTTTTATAGATGGGATTTTTTTTTTTTTTTTTTTTTTTTTTTTTTTTTTTAACTTGTGCACAAGTTTAGCACACCAAAAGTATTATGAGCTCATTAAAAAAGATTTAGAAATTTACACAAAAGTACACTCTTCTATACTTTTGTGTGGGGCACACATTATAAAAACCATTAATATATATTCACCCTTTTCACTCGAAAAAAAAAGTAAGAGCACTTGAGTAATTACTATTATTTTTCAAAGACTCATAGACAATTTGACGACATATAAACAAGGTACTCTAACTATGAAAATTAACTAATACGCAACAATACTCAATCCCGTTACAGCAGCGTATGATTGTATGAGAGGGATGATGTAGACAGTTATAAAGAGAATGCTATGAATATCGATACACATTTAAATGATTTATGCATTCAACGACGGCCCTGGTAGTGGGCGAGGTGGGCGATGGCCCAAGGCATCAACATTTTGGGGGCATCAAATGTTGGAAAATGGTTTTTGCAAAATGAGTTTTTGCAAAGTTTGGACACTATTTAATATATTTATATTTTTTGGTAGCTTTGCGTTCTCCTTGAAAGAGAGCTTCGCAACGAGCTAAAGTATGTCCAAAATAGAGTTAATATAAATGAGATATCGTGTCTCAAAGTGAGGCACATAAAACACAAAATCTGGAAAAACAAGTGTATCCCACATCGCCCAATGTATGAAATGAAGATGTGTTTATACAGAAATCTTGTTATTGACCTTCAAATTGATGCGACCTGCGGACGCGAATGCAGATTTCTGGGTCAAAATCAACAAATCAATTTGAAGTAAAACCAACATATCAATTTGAAGCATGCGGACACGAATTCAGCTCTGAAACCTCGCCTACGTGCGAATCTTTTTGCTGTCAGTTCGGGCTATTCTTTTCCAGATTTTATGTAAATCTATTTTAGTAATAGATTTGAACTTAATGGAAAAGTTTTACAGAATAATGTTTGTGTAATACATTATACGAAAATCTGTTTTAATTATAACATATTTCGTTTATTATGACTAATATTTAGTCTTGGAGGACAAGACAAATTTACGCTATAAGTATTGTAATATTCTCATTCAGTTTGAACACAAAAAAACGCAGCTCCAAAACAACCGAATTCGAGCAATCTCTTCGATCAGAAATACTCAGCTTTCCGTGATCTTTCAGGTAAGTTTTGTCAGGTCCGGCTGTACAACAGCTTTGGACGTTGTACCTAAACAGACTGCGAATCTGTTTTAATGGAATCATGTTAAACACAAGGCTCAACCAACTTTTACTGTTTTATTTTATTTATTCGTTCTTAGAATCTGTCTTCTGCTTTTACCCCTTGCTGTCTGTTATTTAATTTTCTGTCATTTACTTTCTGTTAATTTTATTATTGTTACTTGTAATCAAATTTTAATTAATAAAAGTGTACACTGTTTCCACATCAAAGAGGGGGTTCATCGTTTACTCACCGGAAAACTCAAAGTTAAAATGAAAACATGTCTTTAAATTTACCGGCTAGTAATATTAAGAGCTTTTGGAAAGTGATCATGTACGGTTTAGGGGCATAGAAGATGGATTGCTGTGCTTAAAAATCTATGGGCCACTGGAACAAGGTGTTGACTGGAGAAGACGACTCTGTTCGAGAGAGTGACACGAAAAAAAGATAATGACTCAATGGCCTACTTTGGTTGGTCCCTATACTTTTATGTTCATATATCAGCCTTTAAGTTTTGATTTAATGTGAACATAGGACTATTGATTTAGACATAATCGTTTACTTACTTGGAGAAAACAATGAGCCAATATTGTTAAGTTGCTAAAGTTAAATGCAATATTTTTAGAGTTACTTGTGAGCAAAATACATGTTGGAGAAATTAATTTAGTATATTCGAAGATAGATTAGGTAGTTGAATATTATGCACGCAAGTTGCGAAATATATGAAATAGTGATTCTTTTGGTAAAAAAATTATTTGACTTACTTGAGATCACCTTGTCAAATATTTTGTTTTTGTTGTAAGTTATTTAAACGGTTTAGCAATTTCTAGTATTAAAAATAATTCTTTTAGCAAATGTTGACTGTGACAAGATAATTGATAGTTTTGCTTTAAAAAAAATGCACGACAAACATAGATCTAGGTGATATATGTTGAACTTCTAATTCATAGCATATCTCCTCATATTGTAACATTTTTTTTATTGAATAAAAACATGGGAATAAGCCGCCTAACTTGACTAAGTTCCAAACACCTAAAATTAGTGTTTCGTTTATTTACACGAGGCATTTTTTACCACTCGGGGCATAAAAAAACTCAGAATCTTTCCTGTATGAATTTATATCATTTTGCAAGTATACTCTGATTTTTCAAATATATTAGGACATATATGCAGGAATCCGTAAACTCAATTAAAAAATTAAACCAAAACGTCTTGTGATATCTTCTGAATAATATGTGAAATGAAAAAACTGAAACAACAGACTAGTTTTCGTGATCAACTTAGATAGCATTTGCAGTAGGTCTCATAAGTGTGGCATGTCATTCTTATGATAATTTAAGTTTGAAGCACAATTGATACGTTTGTTTTCATCAAATTTTTGGTTGAGATGTAAAATTCACACACATTCATTATACTTAATTATTTTTTGAAGTAATAAATTTACCGGAAAACCTTTAACTTCATGTGCCATAATGAACTACGTACCAGATACTTCTTTCCCCTTTTTTTCCCCTCAACAGCCAATCACGTAATAACAAAAAAATAATTTTGGATTCAATATGTGACAAAAGAATAAATGGTGAAAATTTAATAAGGGAGTTATTATAGCAACACCCTTTATAGTAGTACACAGTACAAACTACCATGCATAAGTAAAACACCGTTATGCATAAAGTACAACACCACTATAAATAAAAGGGTGTGTATATAAGAGCATTGGGTGTAGGCTCGTTGTTGAGCTCGCCGTTCCTCCCACTACACCACCAGGGCCTCGCCGGTGTTTTTTAAATTTTCTTTGTATAATTGTAAATGTAAAAGGTTTTTAAAGTTTGAAATAGATAATTGTTTTGTAAAAATGTAATGTGTAAATACTAATGTAAATATGTAATTGTAAGGCTAGACACAATAAGGAGGGTCAATCCCCCTCCTTTTTTCTGTCACGTCAGCTTTCTCTCTCCAGCGACCTGCAGGCGATTTAGTGCCCCAGTAAGGGCGACCAAGTTCAATTTTTTTTTCTTTTCTTTCTTTCTTTTTTTTAAGAAAACATTTTTAACACAAACTAAATTTCATTCATAATTAAAACGTTACATATTAATTCAAATAAAATAAAAACATTACAATAGAATTCAAATAACATTAAAAATATTACGATAAAATGACTAAACTAGTTTTGATTATGATGCTGCAAAATGTCTTCCACCAAATCAGCTTTGAGGCTAAGATGAATTGTTCTATTGCATATCTCCCTAGTAATTTCCAATGATTCCTCATGCGTTTTTAAGGGATCATAAGAACGGTGCTGCTCTGCTGGAAAGAATTCGGGAGATATCGCCCGCCCTTCGTCTTGAATTATCATATTATGTAATATGATGCATGTGTACATAATATGTCCAAGACGCTCTTTTTCAACCCTTTTAGCCGGATATTTAATCATTAGCCACTTCCTATTTAGTACACTAAAAGCACGTTCCACATCTTTTCTTGCTGCTTCGTGCATCCTCTTATACAATTGACTCTTGTGATCATGCGTCCCTGGATGTTTAATGGACTTCACAATAACAGAGTATTCCGGATATATCTTATCAGCAAGATAATATCCCCGTTTATAAGGCACGCTGTTAGCAAAGAATTCCACATCCGGTGCTCTCCCCATTTTGTGATCATTGAAAAGAGGGGATGCACGTAAAACATTTACGTCATTATTCATTCCGGCGACACCGAAGAACGCATGCCAAATCCATAAATCTTGAGAGGCGATCGCTTCCAATAAAATGAAAGGAGTTTTCCCGTGATCACCCTACAAAATTGAGCTTTTAAAGCATGTGGGCAATTCTCCCACGGCCAATCTGTACAATCAATGCTTCCTATCAGCCCCGAAAACCCATGAACTCGATGGTGATGCTCATAGAGTCTGTCAACGTCAGTAATCGTCGGCTTTCGCAAATACTCTGGACCATATAACCCCATGATGACCTCACAAAATTTATAGAGACACGCACGAACTGTTGTCGCACCCATTTGCACATATTCGTCAAGCATATCAGGATTGACTCCGTATGCCAATTGACGAATTGTGGAAGTAACTTTTATCAAAGGAGAAATACCAAGTACGCCCGCACAATTAGGAGCTTGTTGAAAATAAGGTGAATGATCGGTTACCTCTCGTACAATTCGTGTGAATAGTCTTCGGCTCATTTGAAAACGATCATGGAATTGTTCATCGCCGTATGTTGGGTTAGCACAAAAGTAAGCAGCAACTAAACGGTCATGAGCACCCACACGATCCCTAGTAACATGGTTTCGTGTTTCTTTAGGTTGTGACGCTTGATAAGCCTCCCAACAATCTTCCGCAAACAACAAAAACTCGGTACTAACTTCATTTTCATCATCCGAATCGGCAAAAAATATCTCGAAAGAATTCATGGTGTGAAAAAATATATAGAATTTTGAAATGAGATTGTGTGAATTGAAGTGTGTTTATGTTGTGTATTTATAAGGATTTTTTTTTTTGCCCAACAGCTAGTTTCAAACGGTTTTATTATTATTATTATTATTATTATTATTATTATTATTATTATTATTATTATTATTATTATTATTATTATTATTATTATTTTTATTATTATTATTATTATTATTATTATTATTATTATTATTATTATTATTATTATTATTATTATTATTATTATTATTATTATTATTTGTTTTTAGGACACAAACGGCTAGTATATTAAACATTGTAACGGTTTGGATCAAAAAGCAGAAAATGGATTGGAAATAAACTCGGTCGAGGTTGAGACCGAGTCCCTTGTTTTTTCTTCTCCTAATCGGTCGTGACCGAAAACACACAAAAAGGATGTCCGATGTTTTCTTCCTCGACCGACTCGATCGAGAGTCTTATTGTGTCTAGCCTAAATATTAATGCAACTATATTAAACATAGGATTGACATTACTTGAAACAACGTACAATTATTTTACAACTACGATTACAACATTAAACTAAGAAAACGGAAAGTAAAAACCCCTAAACTACCATACGATAATAAAAACTACGAATCAAGAAAATGATTCAGTCTGTGAAATAGCCCTCGTCAGTCGAGTAGGAGGCACTCGAATCGCCCTCACTGGATGGCACAGGGTTTAATCCCATTTTCCATCGCCATTCTGCTCGACGGTTTCTCCGATTCTGTTTACCTTTTAAGTACGCCTCACGTTCTTTTGTCTGACGTTTTTACTCAGCTTGAAACTCTAAGAAGACTTGCATATCTTGCTCATATAGTTCTTCATCAGTCAAACCAAATGTTTTTTTTTTGTTTTTTTTTTTTTTTTTCATATCGTATGGGTTTTTTTTCCGTATTTTAACTTTTTTATTTGGATGAAATAAAATTAGTATGTTGTATTATTTTGTATAATTATTGAAATGAATTCAATTTATTTAATGAAATGAATAAAAAAATAAAGTTGTAAGTGGTGGAGCCCAAATGAAGAAGTTGAGGTTAGTTGTTTGGTGAGGAGGGGGTTAGTATTAAAGACGTGCTGGATGATGTGACACACGTGGGGCCCGAATGAAGAGATGAAACTCTTCAACGACACCTAGTGCTCTAAGTGGGGTGGCAACCTTTGCGGTTTGCACCTTCGGCAACAAATGCCGCTCGACATAAAGGAAAACCACCTTTTTGGCATGACAAATTCGGCATGCATTTCGGTAATCCATACCGAATCGGTATGGCAACTTGGTTTACAAAATTCGAACGTTGGCAATTAATGAGTTAGAATTTTTTTGCATCATGAATGTCACTAAAAAATGAAGGTGAGGTATGGTTAATTATGAAATGTGTTGGCAATATCTTGTTGGTTAATTTTGCTTGATGTTGAATTATAGTGTGGCAAGGTTGCACCCTAAGGGGGTGGCATTGTTGCCTAAGCATGCCTCAAGATTAATTTTAATTAGCCAATAAAAAGAAGCCAACACATTTCATGTCTAACCATGCCTAACTACTTATTTTTAGTGGCAATGTGATGTCTAACCATGCCTCAACTTTTTATTTTATTTTTATTTTAAAAATTTATAATTATATTTAACAATTTAATTAAAAACATCAAATTTCATTAATAATTCAAATAAAAGTTACATAATACTTAGGAAAATAAAAACAAAACAAAAATTAAAAATAGAAAATCACTAGTCATCGAGGTATGGTAAGTCTTGCGCCGCTACGTGCTCCGTAAGATCATATTGAAGACGGTTATGAATATCTTCGTCGAGTAACTCTTCTAGCACACTATCGTCATAAACTGGCGTGACCGGCTGATTCATTATATGAACTGGTGATATTGCCACACCATCGTCTTTTAAAATCATATTGCCCAATATAATACACGTATAAACGATTTGTCGAATCTTTGCGACGGTCATAGGCCGTAGAGGACGACTGAGAATAGACTATTTTCCCTTCAAATGACCAAAAGCTCGCTCGACATCCTTTAATTTCTTGCAGACTCTTGTAGCTTCTTGAATTTCTTTTCCTTCGGGTCAGTGGGATACGGATATGCTTTAACAAGAGTTGAATACTTAGGATAGATTCCATCGGCAAGATAATATCCACGTTTGTAGAGACGTCCACATAAATAAAATGAACTGTTTGGCGCCGTACTATTTCGCTCGGTAACATATAATGGAGACTGATTCAAAACATTGATATCGTTGTTTGAGCCGGGCGGACCAAAAAACGAATGCCAAATCCACAAATCATATGAAGCCGTCGCTTCAAGCATAATAGCCGGGTATTGGTGATCACCTCTCTTATATTGGCCTTTCAAATATTTAGGACAATTTCGCCAAGTGAGATGTGTACAATCAATGCTACCAAGCATTCCAGGAATGTGATGTTTTTCTTCATGTACCTCGAATAACCGTGCAATGTCATGGGTTGTCGGCCTACGTAAAAACTCTCGACCGTATAACTTTATAATCGCATCACAAAATTTATCAAGACATTCACCTAGAAAAAACGACAACTTTTAATATAAAAAAATAAATAACGAAATATTATTTTATAAAACAAAAAACAAAAGTATTTTTAAAAAGACAATTCCGAAATATTTTTTGTACAAAAAACATTTTAAAAAAAATGAATAACGAATAAAAAAAATTAATAACAAATAAAAAAATTTTAATAACGAATAAAAAAAATAATAACGAATAAAAAAAATTAATAATAACCTGAAGTTCTTCGTGCCATGTTTAAATAGTCATCGAATCTATCCGGAGGTTCACCCGTTGCGAGTTGCCGTATTGCCGATGTGCATTTTTGTAACGGCGTGAAACTAATCTTTCCAAACGCGTCTTGACCCTCTTGAAACCATTCGAATTGCGCTTCAATGTCACCAACAATTTTTATAAACAAGGTTTTACTCATACGAAAACGATCATGAAAAACATCTTCGTTAAACTTTGGTTGTTCAACGAAATAATCATTCAATAGATTTTCTAAAGCTTTATCACGAAAACGTTTGACATAACCACGGATGAAGGTAGAGCTTGCCGTGTTTTCAAGAGCTTCGTACGCGGCTAAAAAGGTTTCGATTGTACTACCGGATAACCATTCTTCGGATGAGTCGGGGGGAATAATTATCTCGTTCGAGGATGAACAAGATGATGACATGGTTACTAGAATGTAAATTGTATGTGTGATTTGATATTATAGTTTAGATGTGAAAATAAAAAGGAAAATGGTGAGTATTTAAATGAATTTTATTTTATTTTATTTATTTTTTTTTTTTTGGAAAAAGACCCAAACGGTCAAAAAAATAATGTGTCCAACGGTCGAATTTTTAATGCTTCAATCTTTACCGCTTTGGTGATGTTCACCGATTCTATTGCCGAATTCATCATGCCGAAACTCAGGCAATGTGATGCCGAGCTTTGCCGACTCCACACCGATCACGTTGCCACCCCTAAGAGGTTTGGGGCATGTGTATTTAATAAGTTAGATAAATCATTTGTCTATGTGTATCACGTAGACCGAATTAAATGCCAACATGTGCGCAGTGGCATTTTCCTAAGAAATTGGAAGACTTTTTGTTCGAGAAGTCAATGAAATATTATTTTTAATTTTTATTACTTCTATTTAAAAACAAATTGCAGTCTATTTAGAGCATTAACAACAACAGCAAGATTAAAGTCGAGTAGTGTTCGATTCCGAAAGAAAAATTAGGTAAGGTTAGTAGTTTCGGTATTTTTGCATAATCTTCATTATTTTGTTAGCATATCTCAGAATACTAATATTCATTTTCTTTTCGATTAAAAAATTGTATATTTGCATGTGTTTCAGAGATTAATTTAGCAGAATAGGAAGAAAATGGCAGATTCTGATATTCGGGCGGATGCGGAAGTGCATGCGCATACGGATGCGGATGCCCCTGTGGATAGGGATAGGGTCAAAAGCATCTATCTTAGCATCGACAAGCTTATTAAAGAACAAAAAACACAAAGAACGCAAGGCAAACACAAACAGCTTACACCTTCAATATACAGAGTTCCAAAAATCCTTAGAAATGTCAATGAATTGTCTTACAACCCTCGTGTCCTCTCGATTGGTCCTTTTCACAAAAAAGATGAAAATTTAAAGAGGCTTGAAGCTAACAAAGTGAGTTATGTGCGCAATCTATTTCGCCGGTTAAATTCACCGCGAGAAGTAGCAATGAAAGAATGCATAGCAAAGGTGCTTAATAGAATAGATCAAATCAAGTCATGTTATGAAGGGGGAATCAAGGACTATCAAAATAACCAACTTGCAGACGACGATAACAACAACAACAAACCCAATCCCCGGCATGAGGAAAATAACCAACTTGCAGATGACGACGACAACAACAACAACAACAACAACAACAACAACAACAAACCCAATCTCGCCGGGGCAGGGTATGAGGAAAATAACCAACTTGCAGACAACAACAGCAGCAACAACAACAACAACAACAACAACAACAACAGCAGCAGCAACAACAGCAGCAACAACAACAACAACAACAAACCCAATCCCACCGGGGCAGGGTATAGGGAAAATAACCAACTTGCAGAAATGATGGTTATTGATGGTTGCTTCATACTAGAAGTCATTTATGCCTCATATAAGAAGTATGTCAGTCATTCATTTTTTGACATCAACTCGGTCTCCCTTTATGTTAAGCATGATTTGGTCCTGCTAGAGAACCAAATCCCCTTCTTTGTTCTTCAAGATCTATTTGGGTGCACCATTAGTTCAATTGAACCCAACCTGTTACTTGTCAAACTTGTCCTTGAATTTCTAGAAGACATCAACCCATTTTCTGAAAAGAAACTGGTTGACAACATTCCTAGTGCTGACACACATCATGATCATATCCTTGGACTGCTGCAGAAATGTTACCAGCCTATGGATGCCGCGGAAACAAGTCAAGAACGTCTTCGAGAATCAAAATTGACTGCAATGTCATATTCTGCGGCAGATTTGTCACGGGCGGGAGTGAAATTTGCACCGAATAAAAATAAAAAATCGATACTAACCATGGAATTTAAAGTGCCTAGGTTATCATTTCATTGTTTTTCGATGGGTAAGCCTATTTTCTTTATGCCGGTGCTGACAATTGAAGATTACACTGAGTCCTTTTTTAGAAATCTCATTGTATACGAGCAGTTGACTCCTGCCACTAGTAAGCACATTACATCATATGCTTTTGCCATGGATTGTCTATTAGATAGTCAAGAGGACGTTCAGAAGGTAATAGGCTCAAAAGTATTTGTCAACAATTTGGGTTCTACGAAAGAGGCTTCGGATTTATTTAACAACATATGCAAAGAAGTCACTGTAAAAGATTTTTCCTATGAGAGTCAGTGGAAGGAAGTCAATAAATATTACAAAGGTTACTGGCCTAAAAACGTAGCATTTTTGAGGCGTACTTATTTCAGTAACCCATGGAGTCTTATAGGGCTACTTGCAGCAACCCTGCTCTTTGCTCTTACTGTTGCTCAAACCTATTTTACTATCTACCATCCTTCTTAATTTCGCAATTTGCATCAGGTTTCTTGAAGTCTCAGAATTACCTTTTTCTGTTTCACTTATTCATCCTTGTTCATTAATAAATTGTTGTTATGTTTTCTTATTCAGTTAATGTTATATTGTTCTATCTTCAAATATTTATAATAGATCTTTGAGTTATGTAGAAAAATATGAATCAAAAGGGTTTATTACACAAAAACAACCGAATGATTACAACCAAACGATTACAACCAATGGGCAGCAATGATAGCTCAATCTGATCTCAAGCAGATTGACAACTAAGAGATAACACAACCTGATCTCAATCAGGCAAACCAACAAGAAAAACAACAATGGGTACTCCAGCTACACTGTCGTACCCCTAATATCTAACTTGATATTAGTTCTATTACAATGAAGAAGAATGAAAAAGAAGCTGATGACAGCTTAACAATGATAAGAAAATAGCAGCTTTTGTGGTGGTGATATAACGGCTCTATAAAGAGCCGTTTGGAGAGAAGGAGACAAATGGTTACATTGTGGAGTGAGAGAGAGCAGCCATTCATGAATCTCTGATTCTGAGTGAAGTTGAGTATATAAGCTTTCTTTCATAACGGCTCTATCAAAATGTTACTAGCAGCCCTTCAACTTTCCATCTACTTCAACCCAAGCTTAAACTTCAATAACCATAAGCTGAAAATAAGAATAGTGACAACATTAGTCCTTGTAAATATCCAGGCATAAGATTATATTTCAACATCCCCCCTTAATCTTAGCCTGGAAAAACATCAAAAAACCCATTTTGAAAGCAGCCTTATGCTGACAAACTTTTAAAACCATTGGACTGAAAAAATCAACAATTGTCTTTATTGTTTCAGTATCCCTGGAAAACATTTTATTTCTTTCAAGATAAAAAACATGTTAAAAAATAGAAGACAGTATACTCCAAAGAAACAAACTCATTTATAACCAAAGGACAAAAAACTGGAACCAGCAGCCTGCTCTCAAGCAGGTAGAGAAACGAAACATTACAACCTGATTTCAACCATGAAGCCAAAGCCAAAACAGCTTTAGAATCAAAGGGACTGAACCAAAGTACCACGCTGATCTCAATCAGCAATAACCATCACAGCTGCAAACGACATAAACAACAAGAAAAACGTACAACCTGATCTCAAGCAGGTGTACAACCAACATCACCATCTGAATAAAATCAGACAACCATGGATAAATGCAAACTGATATAAATCAGCAGCAAAAATAACAACAACCTCCTCTCAAGCAGGTTAATACAGGAACATGTTGAGCCTGATCTCAAGCAGGCCAGAAATATGAAACGCTTAAACCTGATCTCAAGCAGGTAAGCAAAAAAGAAAGGAGAAGACTCCAATCTTTAAACCGATAATATTAATCAAGTTGTTACTCAGGAGGGACCAAATCTGTTCTCAAACAGATTGATCAAACACTTGATCTCAAACAAGAATATGAGACCGATAACCATAAGCAACCAACCAAGTGAAAAACACTTCCATGAGCAGATTTAGCTGCAATTTTAATTGCAGCCTTTCTACTAAAGGTTTGACTGGTATAAAAGTTCCCAGTCTAATATCATGAAAAGCAAAGGCTATAAACCTGTAGATAACTTTGAACCAATTAACAATAGCCAGAACAACCAGTTCACAACCATAATCATACTTGATTTCAATCAAGCAAAAGAATGCCACAGAACCAACAACTTGTAACAACAGTTCTCAACCAGTTTTGAGTAAACCAACATCAACCCAAAAGATTTTTCTCAAGCAACCACACTTCTTGAATGTCAACCAATCCTCCCTTCAATCTTGGAGTTTTTGAGAAAAATTGTTTTGAACATCATAACTAGATGACTAAAGAAACTCCAAGATTGAAATAATAACACACTTGAGAGGTGACACCACATTCTTGAAAAACATATTGTCAATAGGATAAAAAATAATTCCATAATCCTAAGGGATTTTGAATTAGACAAGGTATGAACTGACAATTCAAGTCATATGAGAAACTCATATACCCATAATGAAGACCAACCACCTTCAATATTGAGAGTGGTGAACGAAAGCAGCTCACACAAGAGACTGCAAAAGATTGAACTCCAGAGTCAATCAATACAAGATACAACCAGGTTCCACAACTGGATGTTTAACAACAATATACCATCACCATAAAAGAACACTAGCCAACTCTTTTAAGAGTGAGGCATCAGTAACTTGAACACAAGAAACTGATCAATTTCAGTTTGTACAATAACCAGTCCAACAAGGAACTAGACAAAGGATCCAACAACATGAAACAATATCCATGTTGACAACTGAGCAGAAATATACTCAGAAATATAGCTTTGGATCAGTCAAGACAAGATTGAACTCCAACTTGAGTCAATCAATACAAAGGTAAGCACAATCCTGAGCACTCAGGGTGTTACCAATAATACACCAAGCTGATGTTATGATCAGACTTGGAAGAACCATCCAAGAACACAAGCCATCTCTTTAAGAAGCAGGCTGTGAGAAAATAGTGTGGGTTAATACCAACCACACATAAAGACTAGATCCACAAGGATCAGTCAAACCATAAACCATACCAGACACAACCCAAGCTCTTATGAGAGCGGGTTGGTTAAACAAGATGGTAACAACTGAGAAGTTAAGTTCTCAGAGAGTGAGTGACATCATCCTTCAAAGGTTTTAAGTCACCACACAACATAAGGCTTTTACAGCCAAAAGAGTTAAATCAGCATGAATTGTTTGCTTAACAGCTCCCATAGCAACAGGGAATACAAACTCTCTTTCAACCGATCACACAACATAACTGTTGCAACAATCAACACTCCAGCCTCAGAAATATCAGAGGACTGAAAACCATCACCAGGTATAAACCACCTGAAAGAATCATTAACTGATTCAAGATCAGGTTCTTCAAGGAGAACCCAACAACATTCCAAAAAACTTCTTAAAAAGTCAATTGGTAATCCAATCTTAACTAAGGTCATGCCAAGACGACCCAACAAACAACGTAGGCAAGGGGTCATTAATCCCTAAGACCTACAAAAAATCATGATTGATAATATGATCACCAGCCAAAAAACAACCAGGCCTGAAATGATCAGGCCATAACACCAACATCAGTTCCGAAACAGTTAATTACCCAACCATTTTAAATGGGAAGCAACAAGCAACTGAATCATAACCATAGCCATGCCAAAATGACACAGCGAACAACGTGGGCAAGGGGTCATCAATCCCCAAGACCCATAGTACCACGAATCATGACCACACATGTGCTGAAAGCAATATCAGCACCACCAACAACCAACCTGGCAGCTTAAAGAGAGAAACTGCTGCTAGGCCAAAGCAAACTGCTGCTAGGCAACAACATTACACCCCCTCCTGCTGCTAAGAAACCAGCAGCAAGATACCCCATTTGGGGCAGAAGAACCAGCAAACAACACATTTATAATCATGCTGAAAAAAAAACAACAATACCAATAAAAGCAACAAAGTCAGCAACGACACACCCTAATAGCAACATGTAATCAAATCAAGCGCACCTTATGGGGAGGATAATGACAAGAGCAGAAGAACAGTGGAGACAAAAAAGACACAGATATAATAAATGCAGTAGATAAACAACACAAAAAAAATGGATATGAAAAACCATAGACAGCAATGCAAGCAAAAAACACAAACAAGAAACAAACAACCCAACAGAGCAATAAGACCAGACCCAGCCAAAACAGGTAGATAACCAAGATACACAAGACATGATCACTAAGGAGGGATCAGTTAAACAACCCAAGATATGAAGAAAAAAAAAACAGCAAGCAACCAATAGCATAGAATAATCAAGGCAAAACCCCATAAATACAAAATGGAGTGCTGCATAATAAGAGAGAAAAAAAACATAAAGCTAATCAAGCTTAACCAGGCAAGACTATGCAACACAGAACTAAAACTAAGACCAATGAGAACTAAAAAATCATTAACAACAATGACCACAAAAACAATCCATAACATCTCATAGGCAGCAACACAATAGATATATAAAACTGCTTATATTCAAAGTAATAAATCACATAATCAACTAATCACACAAAGAGGTCCTGATAGTACCAAATCAGGTAGGAAAGGGAACATTACAGTGATTTAGCAGCAGCGGAAGACGAAGGATAGGAAATCCACCATAACAGCTCCAAGTATCCTTAAGCGAAATCCAGACCAACCGGGCACAAGAGTCCGAGAAACACTAAGAAACCCGAGAACCTCGAACGGAAAGGGACCATCGAGAAACAAGAGACCATTGATATTCCAATCAGATACCAGAAACACCAAGAATCTTCAGAGACCACAAGATTTAGTCCAAGTAGACTAAACCAACGACGGTTGTTAATGAACCCGCCTCAATTAACCATTTAAACCTCCAATTGGGAAAACCCCCAATTCAGAAAAAAAAAATTAGGGTTCTTAGATCAAACACCCTAATTTACCAGAACTCGCCACACAGTAATTCGGCCAGCAATTAACCCCACGATAATCATTGAATTAACAACGATACACCCAGGGAAGACACCAATTTCAGAAACCCCCAAAATCAGATGAAACCCTAGATCTTGAAATCACCAAATCGACAGAACCTGTCTCTGATACCATGTAGAAAAACATGAAGCAAAAGGGTTTATTACACAAAAACAACCGAATGATTACAACCAAACGATTACAACCAATGGGCAGCAATGATAGCTCAATCTGATCTCAAGCAGATTGACAACTAAGAGATAACACAACCTGATCTCAATCAGGCAAACCAACAAGAAAAACAACAATGGGTACTCCAGCTACACTGTCGTACCCCTAATATCTAACTTGATATTAGTTCTATTACAATGAAGAAGAATGAAAAAGAAGCTGATGACAGCTTAACAATGATAAGAAAATAGCAGCTTTTGTGGTGGTGATATAACGGCTCTATAAAGAGCCGTTTGGAGAGAAGGAGACAAATGGTTACATTGTGGAGTGAGAGAGAGCAGCCATTCATGAATCTCTGATTCTGAGTGAAGTTGAGTATATAAGCTTTCTTTCATAACGGCTCTATCAAAATGTTACTAGCAGCCCTTCAACTTTCCATCTACTTCAACCCAAGCTTAAACTTCAATAACCATAAGCTGAAAATAAGAATAGTGACAACATTAGTCCTTGTAAATATCCAGGTATAAGATTATATTTCAACAAGTTACAATATACAGTAGTAGTTAAATTTCCTTTTCCTGATGCACGTTAACTAAGTTTTAATCTTTATTGTTGATTAACTTAAGTTGCTGCTTAACTATACAGTAAATCATTATTCTTAAGTTGTTTAAGTTATGCGTAAATTAAAGGCTTGGGAAATTGTCGTAGACGGGATGAAGAATTTAGCTTCAAAGTGTCAAATTTCTTCAATCATATGCTACATGGCGAAGATAAGAGGGGGGCACAAGGGGCAAATGCCCCCCTAGCGAAAAAAATTGTAGCATAAATTTTCGAAAATATTTGGCTTTTTTCATAATTTGCCCTCCTAAGAACCAATTTATTATGTAATTTTTAAAATATATCAAAGTGTGCCCTCTTGAGCAAAAATTTCTATTGTAAGTTGGTTGCAAAGATTGAAGATCGCTCAATGTCTTTTTTCTGCAAAAGCAGAAGTTAAAAGTAATTTTATACGGAGGCTGTTTTGAAAGCATCTAAGGTCATCATCCATCCTTCTAAGCAAGTCCCAAGTATGCAATTGCATCATCTTTCTAGCTATAGCCAGCATTTTTTAAGGCTAAGTTGGTGTTATTTAGTTTCGCCAATGTATTTTGTAGGTTGAATTGTATGTAAGCATGCATGATTTTGTTATGTATTCCATCATTCAAGATGTATATTTGGTAGATAATGCGATAGAAATATTTACATAAATCATCCCTGTGGTTTATACGCAATTACACCTTTCATCCAAAGATTTTGAAAGTTACACTTGTCCCTGTGGTTGACACTTTCTAACATACTCACCCCTTGACCAAATGACCGTTATTGTTTCTCTATTAAATCCCCATGTGCATGTCAAATGAGAGTATTTTGACAATTTCACCGGCATTTATCTTCGACCTTGATTTTTTTTCTTGACTTTTTGTTTTCATTTATGCCAGTACTATTATAATAATAAGAAATGATAAAAAATACACTTAATCAAATACGTTTTTCTTAGACAAACCACAATCAAGATATCCAAAATCAATATAAAGAATCGTCTCTCTTAAGAGGTTAGCAGTCTTAGCTCACTAGATTGGGCTAAAAGAGCAAGCCCAAGATTAAACAAATAGTCCAACAATACACAAACTCAAAATAAGAAAAAATTTCCTGCCAACAAGATTCACATATTCCCGTTATAGCCCTATAAACATCACACACGTCAGCCCATAAACTAGCGACATGTGTGTGTTGCAACTTTAATCAATAAGATCGTGAAAGTGAAACACACACCTTTTATTATTTATTTTATTCCACCCCCACCACATTGTTAAAAAAGAAAAAATAAATAAAATAAAAATACAAAATAAATAAATAAATAACTACCACTAGATCGGGCTAAAAGAGAAAGCCCAAGATTAAACAAACAGTCCAACAATACACAAACTGAAATAAGAAAGTAAGAAACAACTTCCTACCAACAACATTTACATACACGTCACAGCCCAAAAAATATCACACACGTACAACCCATAAAGAAACGACATGTGTGTTTGCAATTTTAATCAATAAGATCATGAAACACACCCCTTTTATTATTCCAATTGTTGTTATTACTATATCAAGTTATTATCAACACTCCCACCACTTTGTTAAAAAAAACACCCCCACTACTAACACAATTTCAAATCTTTTATTTTGTTCTTATTCATTTCACAATTACTCTGGTAAAAATGAGAGTAACAGAAGCGTCAACAAATATAATGGAAACTGAATCTACTATTTGAAGATTGAGAATTGCAAGTTCATTTCAATAGATGGCCTTGCACCTTGATTGCTTGCAACCTTAATGCTTTGGATATTCTTACAAACTCTTAGTAGGCCTTAGTATAGTAATTGTCAATTTTGTTGGATAGACATTGTGTTAAGTTGAATAGATTTTTCAAAATGTAGGTTTCCTATTAAGGAGGGTAAATGAACTCGTTGGGTAGTGCATGATGTTAGGAATAAAGAGTTGTGAAAGATGAAACTTATTAGTCCTAGTAATTCACTGCCAAAGGAGGTTTGGATGGAGTCACATTGAAGTGGTTTATCTGTACTTGATGATGCCTTTTTTCTTTAGGGACTATTGCTATGCCTATGAGGATGAAGTTGCTAGTACAATATAGTTTATGAAGTTGTCACGAAATGTAGTCAAACTGATATGTCCATTCTTTGGTAATGACAGGAGAAGTTATAACTTACATGATGATGCCTTTCATTGAGGTCCTCAAAGATCATTTAGATGAGAAGGTGGTGCATTTGAATGGTCTGTGTTGGTAATCTTTGCAAATAAAATTTAGTCATGAGGTTATGGTATTGGTGAATATTATGGTGAATATAGAATGTTTGGATAAGATATAGCAATATACACCTTTGTGTTTTCTCATCATTGTATTTGGGTGATTGATGTCTTTGTATCATTTGGAGGTTTTCGGCATATCTTAATCCTTCTTGTTATTTGTTGTAAAGTTTTGGCATTACTATATATTCACCCGTTTCACCCCAATAAAAAGTAAGAGCACTTGAAATAATTATTATTTTTAAAGACTCATAGACAATTTAACAACATATAAACAAGGTACTCTCACTATGAAAATTAGCTACACACAACAAAAATACTCAATCCCATTATAGCAGCGTATGACTGTATGAGAGAGATGATGTAAAGAGTCATATCCTTACACCCCGGAGATAAAAAGAATGCTATGAGTATCGATACATGTTTAAATGATTTATGCATTCTGGGGCAACCCCGGTAGTGGGCGAGGTGGGCGACGACCCTAGGAATCAACATTTTCGGGGCATCAAAGAGGGGTTCATCGTTTACTCACCAGAAAGCCCAAAATCAAAAATGGAAACATACCTTTAAATTTACCGGCTAATAATATTAAGAGCTTTTAGCAAGTGATCATGTTTAACTTAGGGGCATCGAAGATGGATTGCTATATTTAAAAAACTATCGTGAGCCACTGGAACAAGGTGTTGATCGGAGGAAGACAACTCTGTTCGAGAGAGTGACACGGAAAATAGATAATGACCCAATGGCCTAGTTTAGTTGGGCCCTATACTTTTATGTTCATATATGAGCCTTTAAGTTTTGATTTAATGTGAACATGGGAGTATTTGATATTTTGATTTAAGCATGGACGACCATTTCAACTACAAATCGTTTACTTATCTAGAGAAAACAATGAAAGCCAATATTGTTAAGTAGCTAAAGTTAAATGCAATATTTTTAGAGTTACTTGTGAGCAAAATGCATGTTGGGGAAATTAATTTAGTATATTCGAAGATAGATTAGGTAGTTGAATAGTATGCACGTAAGCTACGAAATAGTGATTCGTTTGATTAAAAAAAAATGATTGACTTAATTACTTTCACAGTTAATTTTTTTTTTTTTTTTTTTTTTTTTTTTTTTTTTTTGTGTGTGTGTAAGTTGTTTAACGGTTTTGCAATTTCTAGTACTCCGTGCTAAAATTAATTCTTTTAACAAATGTTGACTTTAAGAAGATAATTGATATTTTTGCTTCAAGAAATGCACGACAGACATCAATCTAGGTGATATATGTTGAACTTTTAATTCATACCATATCTCCTCATATTGTAGCATATTATTATTGAATAAAACATGGGAATGAGCCGCCAAACTTGACTAGGTTCCAAACCCTTAAAAGTAGCGTTTTGTTTGTTTACAAAGGGCATTTTTTAATTGATACGCCTGAGGCATAAACAAACTCAAAACCAGCCTTGTATGCATTTATATCATTTTGCAAATATAGTCCGAGTTTTCAAATATATTAGGACATATTTGTAGAGAATTCTTAAACTCAATTAAAAAAATTAAACCGAAACGGCTTGTGATATCTTCTGGGCAGATTATTAAAAAAATAACTATACTTGCCACGGTTTTATCTTCTAGGTATCAAACAAAAAAATTTCACTTTGAGCACCATTTAGTTGTGTTTTTTTCATTGAGTGGGTAAAAAGTGACCTTCTCATACGGTACCCGGTTGACTCAATTAGTAGTGCATATCCACATCATTTCCTGCTTTCTTCCTCGTACTAACACCACACGCCCTCCACAATCACACACACACACTCATCCACATCACCAAATCCGCACTTGTTTTGATTAATAAATTTCTTGCCTTTTTTATTATAAAACCCAGATAATCACACTCAGATCTTATGCAAGATCCCCAAAAATAACTTCTGAAACCCTAATTGGTCCCCCACATTGAATACTTCAAATTGATTGCAGTTTTTTATAATTTTTAATGTGAAAAGGTAATTCATGCCGTATATTTAATGTTTTGTTACCCCAATTGTAATAAATTATTGAAATACTTTATTTTTCAGTTTCTAGGGTTTCCAAAAATTAGAGTTTTCTATATTTTAATCTTGTTTTATGTTTTTTCAGGTGTAATGGATACACCAGAAGAAGATGTTGTCTTCAAAATACACCATGGTGGTGTATTTTTCTTTGATCCTCTCAGGTATGAACAAGGCCAAGTAACTATCATGAAAGCTTGCTCAACCAACAGGTTGATGTTTAATGAATTGTGCAACATTTTAGTTAATAAGTTGAAAGATAAAATTTGGGCTGTGTTTTGTTGCATACCTGAGTTAGACATAGACGGGGGTGGATTGATGATAATTGAAAGGGATTCAGATCTTCAAGTTGTGTATGATATGACCAAAAAGACTGAGTATTTAAACTTGTATGTAGCCCATGAACCCCAACTATTAGCTGAATACTATTATCACAACTTATGCTTAGAAGGTTCAGATGAAGAAGTAACATCTGCTAGGAAAGAACATGAAATTAAAAAGAAACATGCTGGTAATATATCTGTTGAGGAGCTCATTGCATGGGCCGAGGAAGAAGCAAAATCTCCTTTTTTAAGGTCTCCCACTAAGATGTCTAGACCTGCTAGAAATGGTCTTAAGGGCAAGGCTTTGTTTACTGCTACCTATGATGAGTATGATACAGGATGTGATGTTCCAGTAATTTTAGATGATAATGAGGTAGGTCAGGAATATCTTATTGCTAAGTCTAATGATTTGGAGAATGAGGTTCAGTCTTTGCCCAAGGACAATGTAGTTGTTGATCAGGTTCAAAATGTTGTAGAAGAACATAGGGTTAATGATCTTAGGGTTGATGAGCATAGGGTTGAGGTTCAAGAACCTAGTATTGATGCTCAAGTTCTTGCTAGACAAAAGACCCTCAACAAAGGTAAAGGTGTACTAACAAAACAAGACATTCTTAACAATAGAAAAAGAAAAAGTGCCCCTAGGGGTACTGGTATCACAATTAGAGAAAATGATGATCCTATATCTTCAGAAAGTGATAGTGATCACTCTGAGACTCATGAGTCTGAAAAATCTTATGAAAATGGGCATTATTCTTCTGAAATTGAGAGTCATGAATCTGATAAGTCTTTTGATTATCTGAGTGATATTGAGGATGAAGTCATTGAGCTTAGAAAAAGAAAGCTTCAGTAAAAAGAACATAGAGATGAAGGTATTGATGATGTTGAACCACCTGGTTACGATGATATGGCACTGTCTATTGATCATGTAGGTGACACTTTTGGTGAGACAGTTAGAGAACATGGACATTATATGGAAGCTCTAATGCGTAAACTCAAACATAATGGGGAGGGAGTCTCAGACCCTTTTGTGATGGTGGAGAAACCAGATGATAAGTTTCCAATCTATGATGATCAGACACATTGGAGACTCAAGAAACCTAAGGTACTAATTTAACTTTTTGACGCTTGCTTTCTGATATATGTATTACTTTACTAATTACAAAATTATTTTTTGGCTCACAGCTTGGTGAAAAGTACGTGAATTCTGACCAGTTTAAGGAAGCACTTACCTATTATGCATTAGCAAATGGGTTTTCATTGTGGTATGAAAAGAGTACGAAAAAAATGATTATCGGTAAGTGTGGTCGAAGGAAAGAAACATTAAAGGATCCAAGCAAGGGGAAATAAAGGAACTTTCACAAGTACCCAAGTTGTTTACAGGTCAATGAATGCAAGTGGAGAATCTACACAAAGTGGGTGAACTGTTTGAATAGTTTTCAGGTTATTTCAATGAATGATGAGCATACATGTGTACGCGACTTCAATTATGGAAGGCTTGTTACATACAAGTGGATTGGAAGGAACTTTGGTGACAAAATAAGGATGAACCCAAAAATTACTATTTCTCAAATGCAAGAATTGGTTATGAAGAAATACCAATGTAGAGTCAGCTCTACTCAGTGTTTGAATGCAAAGAAGTATGCTTTGAGTGAAGGTGAAGCTGCTATTCAAGACCATTAAGGATTGCTACGGTCATACGCAAAGGCAATCCATCAATCAAATGTGGGTTCGACAGTCAAAATAGGTGTGTCAGTTAACCCAGATGACAAGACCTACTTTGACAGATTCTATGTCTATTTCCATGCGTTAAAGGAGGTTTGGATAAAGGGATGTAGAAAGATAATTGCATTGGATGGATGTTTTTTGAAGAAGCCAAATCGTGGAGAGATTTTAACAGCGGTTGGAAGAGACGGTAACAACCACATGTTCCCTGTGGCATGTGCAGTGGTTACCATTGAAAATAAAGAATTGGAGTTGGTTTCTTAAGTTGTTAGCTGATGATTTGATGATTCCTTTTGGGTATGATGTGACATTGATGTCTGATCAGCATAAGGTATGCATATAGTTCTTTACTTTACCATTTGTCATACAA
The DNA here is from genome assembly GCA_030686995.1 of Artemisia argyi. Taxonomy (NCBI): domain Eukaryota; kingdom Viridiplantae; phylum Streptophyta; class Magnoliopsida; order Asterales; family Asteraceae; genus Artemisia; species Artemisia argyi. Next base: position 62,463 of record JARVZY010010885.1, on the reverse strand, counting down.
TTTATCATTCTGCTCAAAATGAATTTCTAATTGTGTACACAAATTATTTTGAAGGGTCTAATTGAAGCAGTTAAAGAGGTAATGCCTTTAGTAGAGCATCGGTAGTGTGCACGCCATATTTATGAAAATTTCAGAAAGCAATTCAGTGGCGAAGAGTTTCGCGGGCTCTTCTGGGGTGCATCCAAAGCTTCATAATCACAAAAGTTTCAGAGAATTATGGAAAAGATAAAGACTGCTAATCCCAAAGCACATGGGTACTTAGAGAAAAAAAGACGCAAAGACTTGGTCCAGAGCTTACTTTAGAGAAGGTGTATGCTGCGAGGCCATCGAAAATGGTTTCAGTGAGTGTTTTAACTCAGTTTTGTGCACTGTTAGGGATAAACCAATAATGACTATGTTAGAGTCCATAAGAGTGACAGTCATGGAGAGGATGAACACAATGAAAATGCTGTGTGAAAAGTGGACTAGTGACATTTGTCCGAACATCCAGAAGGTCTTAGAAGTGTCCAAGGATTACCAAAGGTACTTTCCTATTTGACAATACTAATCATTCTTAAACTGTGTCATTATAATGTTAACTTATAATTATGTTATGTCATTATAATGTTAACTTATAATTGTATGCGTTTTATGCATTTTCTTACCAGGTTTTGGCATGTGATTCCATGTGGTAGAAATACGTTTGAAGTCAGAAAGGGACATGACGCTTTCAAGGTAGATGAGCCAAAGAGAACATGCTCTTTCAGGATGTGGCAATTGTCAGGTTTGCCGTGTTCACATGCAATAGCCTGTATTTTTAAACTAGGTAAGTAAGCTGAGGAATATGTACCTGATTGCTTTAGAAAGGATAGGTATATGCTAGCCTATAGTGAGTACATTAAGCCAGTGGATGGGATACACTTCTGGCCTGATTGTAGTAACTTATCTAGGATCTTGGGTCCCATACCAAAGAAGATGCCTGGTAGGCCAAAGAAGAAAAGGGTTAGGGCTTCTCATGAACCTAAGTCAAGTAATAAGATATCTAGAGCAGGTATAGGTATGACTTGCCATAACTGTGGGGAGGGTGGCCATAACAAGAAGGGTTGTTGCAAAGAACCAATACCCAAACCACCCAAATAAAAAGGAAAAATAGGTAGACCAAAAAAGGTGATACCCACAGAAGAACCCTTGGTTGATGAAAGTGATATACTTGCATTTGTTAACAATAGCATTGATGACTTTGAAATGGGTGAAACAAATAGAAATACTGTGTTTGCATTTTCTGATGGGAGAGTTCACCACATGGGTAGAAATTTTGAAACAATGAAGAAAGGTAAGTTTGGGCGTGTTAAGATGAGAGGTAGGAAGAGTAAGTCTGGTGGACTTATACCCACACAAAGAATAGGCAGGATGGGAGCATGTTAGGAATGGATAGAGAAGGTACTTCTAACACCATTGAAAATAGGGAGCCTCTTCATGCACCACATACAACAGGTACACTTTAACAACACTATATTTCAATGTGACAAACTTGTTAACATACTGCTTAAAACTTACTTTCTTTCATTTGCAGGGACAAAGAAAAGGAAAACACATGGTGAAAACATTCCTGGAACACAACAATCACAAGTTGTAGGGAGATCAAAACAATCTGCATCAACTTCTGCAAGAGGTGGAACTTCAGTTGCAAGAGGTGGAACTTCAGCTGCAAGAGGTGGAACTTCATCTTCAAGAGGTGGAACTCCAAGTGCAAGAGGTGGAACTACTGCTGCAAGAGGTGGATTAAGAAAGGCATAGCTTGACACAGACAAGGTTTGCTGAACAAGAGACAAGGGAAGAACCCACTAGAGCGGCATCTGCTGAGCCAATTGCCAGGCAAGGAAGAGCAAGAGCACAACCACAACCTCTTCCTCCAAGGATGAAAAGTCAAAGAATTCTCCATAAGAAGCTTTCTGTTCCAGTTGCTGGTCCAGGTTCAAGTATGGAGAATGAAATTGTGTTGGATTAAATTCCTTCAACACTAAGTTAGCACATATTTTGGGAAATCTGTATTTTGTGCTAAAACTATTTAACAACTATGTTCTAAATTAGGTATGTAAAAACTAAGAAACTGATATAGTGGTGCAGTATATGCCACTATTCTGCTCTATTTTGCACACAGAGGGCCTAGTTTAGTTTATGTAAATAGTTGGTAACAACCTGATATAGTGCTGCACTTGATGCCACTATATATGCTAGCCTATTTTGTTCATGGAAAAGGCATAACAGGTTTATGTGTTCTGCTTGTAACAATGTAATGTGCTGATGCAGAAACAATTGTTGTTATTAAAGAACACTTGTAGTTGAATGAAGGTATCTTAGTTTTTCATTGTTGTGCTTTGTAAGTGTGGTCTTAGTATTTACTTGTTAAATGGTAATTAACTCAATTTGTTTGAATCTATAATTCAACCAGACAATATGGTGTTGTGTGTTACTGTCAATATGCCAATTAAGTAGGTAAATGGAGTCACAAAATAGAACCACAAAAGATTTCATTAGAATCCTCATGATCAACAAAATTGAACACAAACTAGAACTATTTCATTACACATATTAGAAAGCTTGAACATAAAACCAAAATAAATCAACATATGCTTTTTTTAAGCATATAACAGTCAACTAAAAGACAGAAACTACAACTATAAGGAACCTTGAAGACTTAGTTTTTAAAGGATACAACAATGAGACACAAAATCAAGACAATTATCAAACCAAATACTACCAACAACAAACTATCATACACTTTTGCCTTGGACTTTAAAGCATTCATTTCTTGGTAAATTAGCTCCATTGAAAGATCTTGAAGTGGCTGTTGCACTGTTATACCACCAATATGGTTGGATAGCTCCTGCCTCATGTGTTTGTTCTCCTCTTGTTGATTGAAGAATAGGTCTTTGTAGTAATCACAAGGTAATTCGTCATCAAGAAAACCATACACTCCACATTTCTAAACATCATTAACTCCAAAATTTTAGAAAACAAAAATTTAAATAGTTATGATAATTACAGTAACTGGTAACTCACTCGTTTGGGACAACTGATGAGACAAAAAATGATTCGTTTTTAGGGGGTCATTTAAGCCGGAATCTGGATTTATTTGATCAAATATTGCCCTAAATCGTTCCTTTTGTGATTTTAGGTACTTTGGTAGTGAATTCTGGAAAAGGAAGCATTTTGGACGTTTTTTGAGCATAAAAGTGAAGAAAACGGCAAAGTCTTAATTTTCCTTGCTGGGAACAGTACCTGACGGCGTCAAGAACATTTTGATGACGGCGTCAAGAGCAAAATTGGTGACGGCCCAGAGAAAACGTGACGGCGTCAAATCAAGGCCGTCAAGAGTAAAAGTAGTGACGGCCCAGAGCAGAAATACATATGACGGCGTCAGATCTGGATCTAGGCAATCCGATTATATTTTTGGCGGCGGGTTGACGGCGTCAGAACTTTCTTCTTGACGCCGTCACTTTAGGAAATCTATATATAGTTTTTGTAATTTTCATTCTAAAGAGAGGAGAATTTTAGGGTCGACTTGAATAAACCCTAGCTCATTTTTAACAGTATTTTCAAGGGTTTTCACCCCTTGAAACCCTTCATGTTCAATTGAGATAAGTATCCTTTCAATTCATTCAATATGTCTATGTGTTGTTTGAATATATCTTACGCTTGTCTTGATTTTAACATTCTAGGCTAGATCTCTTGTGTGTTTGCTTAGATGTAATAAAACCTAGATGTTGATTATAGGTTGATTGCTTGTTTATAGTTGTAATGGATGAATGATTTCGATGTTAGGCTTAAGAAAACTGGCAGACTTCCATTGTGTAACATGCTTGAATGTCTTAAGAAACATGAACCAATGCGTACTAGGTTTTTATGGTTGCATTTAATGCATGAGCAAATTCTAGTGATCCCATGTTAGGAGCTTCATGCAGGCTCGACATAGGAGTGAAGTAGGAGCTTATAGAGTTGGGGAAGTACGTACGCCACCCCACGATTGGTATTAAGGAATATAACCCGTCATCCACGCAACTGTAACAAACAATTAACCTGTAAAAGATATCTAGGGAGTAGTGAAATCTAAGTAAACACAATTCTCCCATCTATTGTTCATACCATATTAGTAATTAGCTTTATTTACATTTTTGTTATTTTATTTTGATTGCATTTTTAGTTATTGGGTTAGTTGACTAGCAACTAATTCCGCCCCTCCTTCCAATACCTGAGATTTTTACTTGCTTTTCATGAAACATAAAAATATAAAAATAATCATCCCTCACCTCTAGACCTAGTTTTTAGGCTTTCTAATCCTAGCGACACTATTCCTGAGTTGAATGATCAATCCCCCGGTACTTGTCACTATACTATACTACAACGATCAGGTACACTACCTGGTGGGGGTTGTAAGCTTCTCGAGATCCCTTGAGAGGTAAAGCCTGGTGCAATTCCCACGCAGCCCGGGGAATAGTTATTGTCTAGGTTAGAATTTCTTTTCATTAGGTCTACTTGCTAGATTCCTTTCTAGTAAGATTTTTTTTTTATTTTTAGGTTTTCTTTAGTCTATCTTTTCTTTGTGTCTTTGTTTGTAAAAACCTTTCCATTGACTATTCCGTTAGCCATTATGGAGAACGCGAATCCACCATACTACCAACCACGAAATTCACCCACTCCAAATGACATCTTGATGTTTAAACAACATGAGGATGAACCTATCTATGATGCATGAGCTCATTTTAAATATTTACACCAAAAAGTCCCTCGTCATAATTTTGATTTGTGGTCCCAAATTGAAATATTTTACCATCGTGTCGACCACTATACCAAAATGGACTTTGACCATGCCGCAGATGGGGACCTTTGAGGATTAAGTGTTGATGAATCATGGGAAACCATAGAGAATTGTGCCATACTTGCCAAAAAAAATGGACAACCCAACAAACGTTGTTACGGATCAATTGATAGCAAGTTTAAGGGAACAAGCAAAAAGATTGTTTGGGGATAAGTCTATAGATGAGATAACTGGGTACACGGAGTGGTTTGATTTCACCACAATACAAGCTGAGCACATTGGTAATCTTGATAAGATGGAGGATAGAGTTGAAAATCTAAGCCCACCAAGTACCCTACGAGTCCTACCATCATTTGAGGCATACACACCGCCCGTGACTTATTCGGATGAAGTAGAAGAGACTTTAGGAATCCCAATTGAGGTAGAACCTTTGAACCAAACACAACTAGAGGATATAGGTTTGAATACTTATAATGATAACCTTACTCTTAGTTTTAGGGAAGTTCCTAGTTTTGATGAATCAGAGCCTCAACCAAAATCGTTACCTAATCTTCCATCCTTGGATGAAAATTTAGGAATTGAAATAGGTTCCGATCCACCCATCAAACCATATAATCCGGGTAGTCTTAGGACAAAGGTGGTAGAATTTAAGCCATGTAGAGAGGAAGCCAATATAGGAGTGGAACATAACCTTACATACTTACATCAACCATTCATGATTGATCACAAGATACATTATGGGTTTAAACCGGGTTTATTAGGTCAAGATGGATCCCCAACTAGTAATCTCTTGAAGTTGATTGAAAATGATCCGTTTCTAGGAGAAAATCTTAATCCACCCATTAACCCCATTGAATTAGGTAAGGTTATGATGATAGGAGCACAACCCTTTGAGCATATAATTCATCCACCACTCTTTTCTCATGAGGCATATTTCCACCCTAAGGGTGTGTATCGCTATTTCCACCCGCACTTAAGTGTAGGGAAGACTTCCCTTATTTCCGTTAAATAAGGGTAGAGTCAGGCTCGTGACTCGAACAAAAACAAGCGCTTCTTGGGAGCAACCCATGCTTTGTGTGATTTTTATTTGTTTGATTGTTATTTGTTTCCGTATGCATGCTTTATTTTTATTGTTGGTAGATCATGTTTCAAAACTAAAATGGTGAAAATACTTTATTTTGTTGTTTGGCTTAGTCTTAACTTCATCCAAAGGTATTTCGCAAAAGATAAGTGTAAGGGGAAACCCCAAATATGTTTTTAAGAAACAAAACTCGATCATGATTCTCCACAATATTAAATGAACATGTATATTCGTATTTGTTAGAGTCAAATGCTTGTATCGAGTCATAATGATGTTTTGCAGGATTTTCCACGAAGTAGGACATAAGTTTTTCCAGAAATTTTCCGGAAACTTAACGTAAGAATTTCTGCAGGTCACTTCTGACGGCGTCAGGAAGAAATTCCTGACATCGTCATGTGTAAAAATCTAGAAATTTTGCTAGTTTTGTTTTTCTAACGGAGTCTTAGAGTTTTTGTTAATTCTTTAGTTTTATAAACTCCAGGGAATCTGCAAACATTCATTCCACAAGCATTATATCTTACTTTGTTTTCTACAATTTGTTATCATATATAGACTGCCGCCGATTTTATGCGAGGTTGCCTTGTTTGTTTTCTCAGGTTTAACAGGTTATATACGACAAGAAGATGATTTATATTCTGGAAGAGAAGCTTTGATTGTTCATTTTCTTGGAGGAAGGTCTAACCTTATTACCACACTATCCATACCGAGCGAATCAGGGGAGTATTTGATTTCATTCTTTTACCTATTTTACTTTTACATTCTTTAATTGAACATTGGGGACAATGTTCATCCTAAGTATAAGGGGAGGGTAAATGATGATACCTTATAGGATACACTTTCACTTGAGTTTGTTTATTTGACGGTAGATGTGTAATAAAACTATGAGAAATACTTGTTAGTGTAATTTTAGCGCCAAATTTAAAATTTTTTACAACATTTAGGAGTGAAACTTTAGCCTTAGCAAGCGTCTCATGGATAGGAGATTGTATGACTAGCACAAAACCGTACCATTCAGAAAAATTTTCCACCCAAATATGTGAGGTTCGCCTTTAGATTTGATAGGAAAAACATTTACTATTAGTCCTTATGAGTGTACCGGTAGCATTCAGATACTAGAACTTGCGTTAGTGATACATCCCGAGACCGCTAGTGAGACTACATTCGTGTAGTAGGATTTACTACATGATATGTAACAATTCGCATTTTCAGGTTAATTACTTTTCCCGGAAAATTTCACTATTCACTTTTACTATTCATTTTTCCCGAAATTTGATTTTTATTTCTTGGGCTCAAGTGATACATCATTTCCATGGCAAATTAAAAGTTTGACATTCATAAGCTCATTTTCGTGAAAGTTATTAAGGAATTACACGTTTTAGGGTAAAACGTCATTCAGAAATTCTACGCACAACGAAACTCGGTCGCGTTAATTTTCCCCGTATCAGAAAAATGTTTGACACACTCATGATTTATTTGAGAATAAATCATGACTGAGAAAAACATGACCAAAATAAACCTCGGCCGTGAAAAACTGGAATTTTCAGTTTTAAGCGTTTTTACTCAGCCGTAACCTTAGCCTATACCTGCACCGCATTTCTAAGACGATTTAAGTTTTCAACTTATTAGAAAAAGTCAACATATTTTTCCCTCCTCCTTTGACCAAGAATCATTCCTTGATTTTATAAGTCATTCCTTGATTTTTAGGCTTACGGTTTGATGTCTAAAAGACATTTAATACCAACCGAAACTAGACTGAGCCCAGTCTAGACATTATAAGTCATTTTGAATCATTTTTATCCTATTAGAAAAGTAACATTTTACTTTTCTCAATTTTACGCAATATTCGTACGTTTTACGTATTACGCGTTTTAGACCCGTGTTTCCAGTTTTAGCAGGGTTTTACCACCCAAATGGAACCTACCACTCATTTTATATTTTATTACGGAGTATTTTGACAAGTTTAATCATTCCTCCAAGTTTCGTATTTTTACGATACCCGGTTTTACGTTTCGTGACTTAACGACTTACCGTTAGCAATTACCGGGACCAAAACTCACTCCGTAAGCTAGATAATACCAAGTTTATGCATCTAGTCACCCTATCCACCATATGGCCGACTATAGGAAGCTTCACCATCCCTTGGTGGCTTATGATAAGCCTTGGACTTTAGATACATGTATACTAAGTAAACTTGGTCTCCAAGTGTTGGAAAATATCCTAAATACTTGCACCTCCTTAAGGCAACTTCCTAGCACCTTCCTAGCACCTCCTTAAACTCATATATAAGCCCTCCCCATCCCTCCTAGTCGTTCACAACACAAACACCCTCTCATTTGCTAGTTTACTTCAAGTTTTGTGCAAGAAATCAAGTGCAATATCCACACATAAACCCTAGTTAGGTTTTGATTCATCAAACTACTTCCAAACCTTATAAACTTTGGTGATTCTCTTGAGTTTGAATCCACTCAAGTCACCTCAACTTTCATCATCTCTCTTTCAAGAATACAAGTGTAGAAAGATTGCTTGAAGTGAAGTGGGTTGAAGCTAAAGTCTATCAAAGTCCGTACCTTACATGTTACTTATCTTTCTTGTAGAAAGCCAAAGTTGTAAGCCAACTCTAATATACTTCCTTGCTTAAATATCATTATCATGTTATTTACATATCATTCATGCTATATATTGTCTTGTTATCATGTCCATGATGTATAAAAATGAGTAAAACAAGTTATTGTACATGATTGTTAAGATAAGTTACTAAAACAAGTAAACTAGTGACTTTTATGGAGAACCACGTCCAAAATAGTATAACTATGATATTTGAAACTTACTTATTGTTAAAGAGGACTTAACAAGGAAAACATAGCAATTTGAATCACCCAAAACGAGTATACGAGTCAAAAGTTACGCCCATTTGAAGTTACCAAAGATTTCCGGCAAAACTGCCTAAATAGCATTCTGATCAAATTTTGATTTTGAAAGTCCCACTTCTGGTCCGATTCATCAAAAAGTTAAAACACGGAAGTTGTCCGGAACGCCGTTTTCGTTCAGGAACAAAGAAGCTCGAGACCTAAAAATGCTTTCCGAGTGATAAAATTCTTCAAATTCTAAACAACCCATTTTTAGGCGAAAGTCACTAGATTATGGTTATGCTTTAAATGGAACAAGGGGTCTTATGACCTATAATCAAGACCAAAACCATGGCTAGAGCCAAGGTTGTGTCTCATGACCTTGGAACAAGGACCAAAGGTCATGGCTAGGCCATGACGAAATGACCAAGTAAACTTACATAGGCGTAAACATGAAACAAGGAATTAGGCGATAACTTGAACAAGCAATTTGGATCTACCTCACTTAAAAAGGAACCATGAGATATTACAAAGAGAAAATGGTCATACAAGACTTATGAAACTACCCCTAATAACAATCTTCATTGTACTAATAAACTTTCCTAAGTTTATTCAAATATCGGACATGTAACTTTTCGGATCAAAACTTATATCTATATATTTTATCAACTACTACAATAGTAGGGAGCCTCATGTGAGGAGTTCATTATGTAAGCCGTCGAGATGAGTTGTGGATTTACGAGTTAAAGTGTCCTGGCTCCTCGAACGCTTACTAACATGACTTCTGAATTATGTCGGCCCGAACGGTAGTAAACGATATACCAAAACATACATGTTTCATGAATTTTTCTTTCAAAGACTTATACTATACATCATACCACATCATGGACTAAATGCAAGATATATATATAGGCACTACTTCATATTCTTTACTCCGATCCTAAGTCGCGACATTCTATTATAGGTTGCTCGTAGAAACCTACACGATCCAACCATCACCTTCATTACTTGCTATCCAACTTAAGGTGAGTTCATAGCCCCACTTTCTATTGTTTAACTATTTTACAAACCCTTGGGGGGAATACATGCTATTATTTTTTCTACTCGAACACAATGCTTTCTACTGTATGCTATTCGACTATGTTTTATTATCTCTAAGTAACATCCTTGCCAAACCAAGATCCCTTATTATGAACCATTTAATCACTTGCGAGGGTTACTTGCAAGTGAGCGCGAATATTGTGAATAGGCCTATTGGGATTGACGAATCCCATTTGTTTTGACTAAGTTCAAACAAATGCATTAATATTTGAGACATTAGGTATGACGGCAAAGTACCTACCGGGATAAATCTGCCGATCGATATTGGTACACGTTAACGTTTTGGTGTCATAAGCTTAGTGAATTAATAACCTTTCCGGGCATATAACAACGTAGCCCATCTTTGTTTTCTAACTATGAGTGTGAGTCTATAGCTCACACTACGATTATTGTGTTCAAACGATTTAACTACAAATACTATGATTATTGTGTTCAAACGATTTAACTACAAACACTACGATTATTGTGTTCAACGATTTAACTACCAACACATTGTGTTCAAACGATTTAACTAAACTCTATGAATATCACTCAACCTTTGTGTTGACCTCTCAAGCATGTATTTCAGGTTCATGACGATCAAGGATGGCACGGAAGGACACGGATACTCAAGAGGGCTATAAATTTTATTGTCATTCAAAAACTCATTTAATGTAAACTGTAAACATGGAACCATTTGGGACCTCATTTTTGTAATCTCTGATATTTATACAATTTGAATGATAAATCTTTTAAAACGACTCAATTGGAGTTCGTTTTCTATTATTGTGACTATTGTGCCGTCGAGTAACACCCAGTTTGAATTCCGCTGCATCCATGAATTGGGGGTGTTACATGATAAGAGGCATTAGGATCACCCTTGTGTTAAAACCGTATCATAATTACGTGACCATTTAAGTCATATTACTTGGCTAGTTAAGTCAATTAATTTTTCCCACACCCTTAGCGTTGTACTCATTTTTAGTACACGAAACCCCTAGTACACCCCTCCAAGCCTATCTTTTCGTTTCTAACTTTAAGCATCTTACTTAAAGGAAGAATTTGTTACACCCTACTTAAATGTACACCCAAATCGCCTTAGCCTTCCGTGTATGCACTCATCTTTAGTGCATTATTGTTATTTGTTTAAACCCTTAGTTAATTATCTAATTGATTACATGGTTGCTAAGTCGAGTCATATCCTTGTACATATTATTTTGGGACGATTGGGACTCATGGGTAAAGTACTTATGTTATGGAGTAATGGGGAAGAACATCATTTTATTACCCCATATGTGCGTTAATCTTAAAAGTACTCCAAGTGTTTTGATTATCTTAATTCGAGTCATTAGATTAGTTTATTGTAAAGTATGTAAAAATTCAAGTGTAAGGGGAATGTTCATCCCCTATGATGTATTATTTTGGATCGTAGGGTAAGAGTGTGTGCAAAAAAAAAAAAAAAAAAAAAAAAAAAAAAAAAAAAAAAAAAAAAATCGGAAAAATTAAGAAAAAGAAAGAAAAAAAATTAGAAAAAGGAAAAGAGAAAAAACATACGGACTACCATCCCGTTTCATTTTATGTTTTTGTTATTTTTCATTTATTAGCTTAAGTCGAGTCTAGTCTTGGCTTAGCAACGCCATATTGTACATATAATTAACCAAGATGATTAACTCGCCACTAGTAAAAATTGCCTATATCCAACAAAACCGTGTATTTCATATTCCTACACCTAACGTTATAACCCTTTAAAAGACCTCTTTGATAGTTTATCCTAGGTGCTTACGCTATGTGGTGTAGGTTTGATCCTTTCCCAAGCCTATGGTAAACTATTTTGCTATGACAGGTAGTGAGAGATGTTTTCCATTTCCATATTATGATATATACTTTATTACACCCGAGAGATGTGAGTATCTAAACACTATTTGTGAGGTGCTAGTGTATGACCTCCGTGCTTGTCTTTGGTCTTTAGCGGAACGATTATTTGTTGTAATTACTTTTATATTAGTGTTAAATGACCCCTAACTTGTATTTTTACTAGAATAAAAGCGCATTTGCTTGAGGACAAGCAAATCTCAAGTGTAAGGGTATATGATTTGGCGAAAAGTGATCCATTTTCAGGGGGTCATTTAAGTCAGAATCTGGATTTATTTGATCAAATATTGCCCTAAATCGTTCCTTTTGTGATTTTAGGTACTTTGGGAGTGAATTCTGGAAAAGGAATCATTTTGGATGTTTTTGGAGCATAAAAGTGAAGAAAACGGCAAAGTCTTAATTTTCCTTGCTGGGAACAGTACCTGACGGCGTCAAAAACATTTTGATGACGACGTCAAGAGAAAAATTGGTGACGGCCCAAAGAAAACGTGACGGCGTGAAATCAAGGCCGTAAAGAGTAAAAGTGGTGACAGCCCAGAGCTGAAATACATATGACGGCGTCAGATCTGGATCTAGGCAATCCGATTATATTTTTGGCGTCGGGTTGACGGCGTCAGAACTTTCTTCTTGACCCGTCACCTTAGGAAATCTATATATAGTTTTTGTAATTTTCATTCTAAAGACAGGAGAATTTTAAGGTCGACTTGAATACACCCTAGCTCGTTTTTAACAGTATTTTCAAGGGTTTTCACCCCTTGAAACTTCATGTTCAGTTAAGATAAGTATCCTTTCAATTCATTCAATATGTCTATGTGTTGTTTGAATATATCTTACGCTTGTCTTGATTTTAACATGCTAGGCTAGATCTCTTGTGTGTTTGCTTAGATGTAATGAAACCTAGCTGTTGATTATAGGTTGATTGCTTGTTTATAGTTGTAATGGATGAATGATTTCGATGTTAGGCTTAAAAAAACTGGCAGACTTCCATTGTGTAACATGCTTGAACGTCTTAAGAAACATGAACCAATGCGTACTAGGTTTTTATGGTTGTATTTAATGCATGAGCGAATTCGAGTGATCCAATGTTAGGAGCTTCTTGCAGGCTCGACATATGAGTGAAGTAGGAGCTTATAGAGTTGGGGAAGTATGTACGCCACCCCACGATTGGTATTAAGGAATATAACCCGTCATCCACGCAACTGTAACAAACAATTAACCTGTAAAAGATATCTAGGGAGTAGTGAAATATAAGTAAACACAATTCTCCCATCTATTGTTCACACCATATTAGTAATTAGCTTTATTTACATTTCTGTTATTTTATTTTGATTGCATTTTAGTTATTGGGTTAGTTGACTAGCAACTAATTCCGCCCCTCCTTCCAATACCCGAGATTTTTACTTGCTTTTCATAAAACATAAAAATACAAAAAAAATCATCCCTCACCTCTAGACCTAGTTTTTAGGCTTTCTAATCCTAGCGACACTATTCCTGAGTTGAACGATCAATCCCCCGGTACTTGTCACTATACTATACTACAACGATCAGATACACTGCCTGGTGGGGGTTGTAAGTTTCTCGAGATCCCTTGAGAGGTAAAGCCTGATGCAATTCCCACGCATCAACAACCCTTAAATCTTCGACCCGGATTCGTGGGAGTCCAAGAAACTTGCTCATAAATTGGAATCTTACAATCACAATGCGTAATTTCATGGATTTCTTCAGGACTATAGAATATCCGTTTTGATCGACATGTTGAACTTGATGAGCGTGTTAATACAAATATCGCCTAAAAATGTTATTTATATTTTTTGATCTTTGCTAAGTTTTGTAATGACAAAGTATGAACTTTAGCTAATAGTAAATCATCACTTTAGTGTTTAAGCCTTGTTTAAACTAAGGTTTACATTTCACAAAACATTGTTTTTATTTCTTTAATTAGAAAGTGTCTTGTCACATCATTCATTTATGACAAGCTTGTGTATTTGACTTGCCATAACATCTTACACATTTTTGGAAGCTTTCCAAATTGGATTTAATGTGTTTGACTAGTTGTTGTTGATGTGACTTTGGTTGGTTTGTGTTATTTATTGTAAAACCTACTGCAAGCCTGGCGGAACCCTGGGGGTACACGGGCGGAACCCATCTGAGGGTTCCGCCGTATCCGCCAAACCTGCTGTTTGTTTTACTATAAATACCAAGCCACTTGTTTATTTTGTGTCATCACTTTAGGACATATTTTCATATACTCTCTCAACTAACTCAGTAACATTTGACTTGTGTGATCCTCTTATGTAGCAAGGGACTTCACAAGATCATTCAAGAAGTTAGAAGCTTCAACTCTAAAGTTGCAAGTCTTGTTAGCTTTGTCTTGTATAAGCTTTGGTAGTTTATAATTCATTTGTATCATGTATGTAGAAGTGATCGGTTAGTATTTTAGGCCTCAAAATACATAGTGTGTAGGGAGTTGTTGTACCCTTGTAAAAGAACTAACGGAAGTGGTTGTACCCTTGGTAAAGAACTCGACATCTAGCTTAGTGTCGGTAAAAAGTGTAAGCGACGATGGAAGTGGTTGTACCCGTGTAAAAGAACTCGACATCTGGCTTAGTGTCGGTAAAAGTGTAAGCGACGTTGTAAAGGTTTCTCCACCGGAAAAGGAGCTTGTTGATTAGTGCTTATAACTCTCGAGTTGGAAACTCGGGGCGTGGATGTAGGGCAAGGAAAAAGAGTCCTTGTAGCCAAACCATGATAAATTATCGTGTTATGGTTTGATCGTTTCTTTCTTTGTCTTTGCTTATTACATATTGTCTTTAGTTAGAATTGTTATTCACACGCAAAGCTTTTCAAAGAATTAAACATGTAAAGTTGTAGTTAGAATTGTTATTCACACATAAAGCTTTTCAAAGAATTAAACAAGTAAAGTGGTGTTTATATCTTTAAACAAACGTAAAGTTTTTAAAGGATAATCAAGTTAAAAAGCGGTAAACTATTCAACCCCCCTTCTAGTTTTTCACAGAGCGCATATTTTTTTTAGAATAATTGGGTTAGATTGTATGATTTAATTAGATGGAGGAATTAGGGTTTATATGGGTGGTTGAAGTAAAAAAAAAATAATAATAAAAAATTGAAAGCGTGTTTTAATTTTTATAAATAAAAAGTGTGTTTTTGACAGGATCCTACGTGGCTATGTTTACCTGTACACGTGGACTGAACCGTATGAGAAGGTCACATTTTACCCAATCAGTGAAAAAAACACAACTAAATGGTGCTCAAAGTGAATTTTTTTTATTTGATACCCAGAAGATAAAACTGTACAAAATATATATTTTGTTTTTTAATAATTTGCCCTGAATAATAATGTGAAATGAAAAAATTGAAAGAACAAAAGGTAATATCAATAAACGGCTACAACTACTGTTCATGTGCCATAATGAAGTACTACAAACTTCTTACCCTTTTTTCCCATCAACAGCCAATCACGTTATAACAAAAATCATTTTGTATTCAATATCTGACAGAGGAATGAATGATGAAAATTTATTAAGTTAGATGCGGAGTAAAAATCACTTCTCTATGTTTATGACGTAGATCGAATTAAAGCCAACATGTGCGCAGGGTTTTACCACCCAAATGGAACCTACCACTCATTTTATATTTTATTACGGAGTATTTTGACAAGTTTAATCATTCCTCCAAGTTTCGTATTTTTACGATACCCGGTTTTACGTTTCGTGACTTAACGACTTACCGTTAGCAATTACCGGGACCAAAACTCACTCCGTAAGCTAGATAATACCAAGTTTATGCATCTAGTCACCCTATCCACCATATGGCCGACTATAGGAAGCTTCACCATCCCTTGGTGGCTTATGATAAGCCTTGGACTTTAGATACATGTATACTAAGTAAACTTGGTCTCCAAGTGTTGGAAAATATCCTAAATACTTGCACCTCCTTAAGGCAACTTCCTAGCACCTTCCTAGCACCTCCTTAAACTCATATATAAGCCCTCCCCATCCCTCCTAGTCGTTCACAACACAAACACCCTCTCATTTGCTAGTTTACTTCAAGTTTTGTGCAAGAAATCAAGTGCAATATCCACACATAAACCCTAGTTAGGTTTTGATTCATCAAACTACTTCCAAACCTTATAAACTTTGGTGATTCTCTTGAGTTTGAATCCACTCAAGTCACCTCAACTTTCATCATCTCTCTTTCAAGAATACAAGTGTAGAAAGATTGCTTGAAGTGAAGTGGGTTGAAGCTAAAGTCTATCAAAGTCCGTACCTTACATGTTACTTATCTTTCTTGTAGAAAGCCAAAGTTGTAAGCCAACTCTAATATACTTCCTTGCTTAAATATCATTATCATGTTATTTACATATCATTCATGCTATATATTGTCTTGTTATCATGTCCATGATGTATAAAAATGAGTAAAACAAGTTATTGTACATGATTGTTAAGATAAGTTACTAAAACAAGTAAACTAGTGACTTTTATGGAGAACCACGTCCAAAATAGTATAACTATGATATTTGAAACTTACTTACTGTTAAAGAGGACTTAACAAGGAAAACATAGCAATTTGAATCACCCAAAACGAGTATACGAGTCAAAAGTTACGCCCATTTGAAGTTACCAAAGATTTCCGGCAAAACTGCCTAAATAGCATTCTGATCAAATTTTGATTTTGAAAGTCCCACTTCTGGTCCGATTCATCAAAAAGTTAAAACACGAAAGTTGTCCGGAACGCCGTTTTCGTTCAGGAACAAAGAAGCTCGAGACCTAAAAATGCTTTCCGAGTGATAAAATTCTTCAAATTCTAAACAACCCATTTTTAGGCGAAAGTCACTAGATTATGGTTATGCTTTAAATGGAACAAGGGGTCTTATGACCTATAATCAAGACCAAAACCATGGCTAGAGCCAAGGTTGTGTCTCATGACCTTGGAACAAGGACCAAAGGTCATGGCTAGGCCATGACGAAATGACCAAGTAAACTTACATAGGCGTAAACATGAAACAAGGAATTAGGCGATAACTTGAACAAGCAATTTGGATCTACCTCACTTAAAAAGGAACCATGAGATATTACAAAGAGAAAATGGTCATACAAGACTTATGAAACTACCCCTAATAACAATCTTCATTGTACTAATAAACTTTCCTAAGTTTATTCAAATATCGGACATGTAACTTTTCGGATCAAAACTTATATCTATATATTTTATCAACTACTACAATAGTAGGGAGCCTCATGTGAGGAGTTCATTATGTAAGCCGTCGAGATGAGTTGTGGATTTACGAGTTAAAGTGTCCTGGCTCCTCGAACGCTTACTAACATGACTTCTGAATTATGTCGGCCCGAACGGTAGTAAACGATATACCAAAACATACATGTTTCATGAATTTTTCTTTCAAAGACTTATACTATACATCATACCACATCATGGACTAAATGCAAGATATATATATAGGCACTACTTCATATTCTTTACTCCGATCCTAAGTCGCGACATTCTATTATAGGTTGCTCGTAGAAACCTACACGATCCAACCATCACCTTCATTACTTGCTATCCAACTTAAGGTGAGTTCATAGCCCCACTTTCTATTGTTTAACTATTTTACAAACCCTTGGGGGGAATACATGCTATTATTTTTTCTACTCGAACACAATGCTTTCTACTGTATGCTATTCGACTATGTTTTATTATCTCTAAGTAACATCCTTGCCAAACCAAGATCCCTTATTATGAACCATTTAATCACTTGCGAGGGTTACTTGCAAGTGAGCGCGAATATTGTGAATAGGCCTATTGGGATTGACGAATCCCATTTGTTTTGACTAAGTTCAAACAAATGCATTAATATTTGAGACATTAGGTATGACGGCAAAGTACCTACCGGGATAAATCTGCCGATCGATATTGGTACACGTTAACGTTTTGGTGTCATAAGCTTAGTGAATTAATAACCTTTCCGGGCATATAACAACGTAGCCCATCTTTGTTTTCTAACTATGAGTGTGAGTCTATAGCTCACACTACGATTATTGTGTTCAAACGATTTAACTACAAATACTATGATTATTGTGTTCAAACGATTTAACTACAAACACTACGATTATTGTGTTCAACGATTTAACTACCAACACATTGTGTTCAAACGATTTAACTAAACTCTATGAATATCACTCAACCTTTGTGTTGACCTCTCAAGCATGTATTTCAGGTTCATGACGATCAAGGATGGCACGGAAGGACACGGATACTCAAGAGGGCTATAAATTTTATTGTCATTCAAAAACTCATTTAATGTAAACTGTAAACATGGAACCATTTGGGACCTCATTTTTGTAATCTCTGATATTTATACAATTTGAATGATAAATCTTTTAAAACGACTCAATTGGAGTTCGTTTTCTATTATTGTGACTATTGTGCCGTCGAGTAACACCCAGTTTGAATTCCGCTGCATCCATGAATTGGGGGTGTTACATGATAAGAGGCATTAGGATCACCCTTGTGTTAAAACCGTATCATAATTACGTGACCATTTAAGTCATATTACTTGGCTAGTTAAGTCAATTAATTTTTCCCACACCCTTAGCGTTGTACTCATTTTTAGTACACGAAACCCCTAGTACACCCCTCCAAGCCTATCTTTTCGTTTCTAACTTTAAGCATCTTACTTAAAGGAAGAATTTGTTACACCCTACTTAAATGTACACCCAAATCGCCTTAGCCTTCCGTGTATGCACTCATCTTTAGTGCATTATTGTTATTTGTTTAAACCCTTAGTTAATTATCTAATTGATTACATGGTTGCTAAGTCGAGTCATATCCTTGTACATATTATTTTGGGACGATTGGGACTCATGGGTAAAGTACTTATGTTATGGAGTAATGGGGAAGAACATCATTTTATTACCCCATATGTGCGTTAATCTTAAAAGTACTCCAAGTGTTTTGATTATCTTAATTCGAGTCATTAGATTAGTTTATTGTAAAGTATGTAAAAATTCAAGTGTAAGGGGAATGTTCATCCCCTATGATGTATTATTTTGGATCGTAGGGTAAGAGTGTGTGCAAAAAAAAAAAAAAAAAAAAAAAAAAAAAAAAAAAAAAAAAAAAAATCGGAAAAATTAAGAAAAAGAAAGAAAAAAAATTAGAAAAAGGAAAAGAGAAAAAACATACGGACTACCATCCCGTTTCATTTTATGTTTTTGTTATTTTTCATTTATTAGCTTAAGTCGAGTCTAGTCTTGGCTTAGCAACGCCATATTGTACATATAATTAACCAAGATGATTAACTCGCCACTAGTAAAAATTGCCTATATCCAACAAAACCGTGTATTTCATATTCCTACACCTAACGTTATAACCCTTTAAAAGACCTCTTTGATAGTTTATCCTAGGTGCTTACGCTATGTGGTGTAGGTTTGATCCTTTCCCAAGCCTATGGTAAACTATTTTGCTATGACAGGTAGTGAGAGATGTTTTCCATTTCCATATTATGATATATACTTTATTACACCCGAGAGATGTGAGTATCTAAACACTATTTGTGAGGTGCTAGTGTATGACCTCCGTGCTTGTCTTTGGTCTTTAGCGGAACGATTATTTGTTGTAATTACTTTTATATTAGTGTTAAATGACCCCTAACTTGTATTTTTACTAGAATAAAAGCGCATTTGCTTGAGGACAAGCAAATCTCAAGTGTAAGGGTATATGATTTGGCGAAAAGTGATCCATTTTCAGGGGGTCATTTAAGTCAGAATCTGGATTTATTTGATCAAATATTGCCCTAAATCGTTCCTTTTGTGATTTTAGGTACTTTGGGAGTGAATTCTGGAAAAGGAATCATTTTGGATGTTTTTGGAGCATAAAAGTGAAGAAAACGGCAAAGTCTTAATTTTCCTTGCTGGGAACAGTACCTGACGGCGTCAAAAACATTTTGATGACGACGTCAAGAGAAAAATTGGTGACGGCCCAAAGAAAACGTGACGGCGTGAAATCAAGGCCGTAAAGAGTAAAAGTGGTGACAGCCCAGAGCTGAAATACATATGACGGCGTCAGATCTGGATCTAGGCAATCCGATTATATTTTTGGCGTCGGGTTGACGGCGTCAGAACTTTCTTCTTGACCCGTCACCTTAGGAAATCTATATATAGTTTTTGTAATTTTCATTCTAAAGACAGGAGAATTTTAAGGTCGACTTGAATACACCCTAGCTCGTTTTTAACAGTATTTTCAAGGGTTTTCACCCCTTGAAACTTCATGTTCAGTTAAGATAAGTATCCTTTCAATTCATTCAATATGTCTATGTGTTGTTTGAATATATCTTACGCTTGTCTTGATTTTAACATGCTAGGCTAGATCTCTTGTGTGTTTGCTTAGATGTAATGAAACCTAGCTGTTGATTATAGGTTGATTGCTTGTTTATAGTTGTAATGGATGAATGATTTCGATGTTAGGCTTAAAAAAACTGGCAGACTTCCATTGTGTAACATGCTTGAACGTCTTAAGAAACATGAACCAATGCGTACTAGGTTTTTATGGTTGTATTTAATGCATGAGCGAATTCGAGTGATCCAATGTTAGGAGCTTCTTGCAGGCTCGACATATGAGTGAAGTAGGAGCTTATAGAGTTGGGGAAGTATGTACGCCACCCCACGATTGGTATTAAGGAATATAACCCGTCATCCACGCAACTGTAACAAACAATTAACCTGTAAAAGATATCTAGGGAGTAGTGAAATATAAGTAAACACAATTCTCCCATCTATTGTTCACACCATATTAGTAATTAGCTTTATTTACATTTCTGTTATTTTATTTTGATTGCATTTTAGTTATTGGGTTAGTTGACTAGCAACTAATTCCGCCCCTCCTTCCAATACCCGAGATTTTTACTTGCTTTTCATAAAACATAAAAATACAAAAAAAATCATCCCTCACCTCTAGACCTAGTTTTTAGGCTTTCTAATCCTAGCGACACTATTCCTGAGTTGAACGATCAATCCCCCGGTACTTGTCACTATACTATACTACAACGATCAGATACACTGCCTGGTGGGGGTTGTAAGTTTCTCGAGATCCCTTGAGAGGTAAAGCCTGATGCAATTCCCACGCATCAACAACCCTTAAATCTTCGACCCGGATTCGTGGGAGTCCAAGAAACTTGCTCATAAATTGGAATCTTACAATCACAATGCGTAATTTCATGGATTTCTTCAGGACTATAGAATATCCGTTTTGATCGACATGTTGAACTTGATGAGCGTGTTAATACAAATATCGCCTAAAAATGTTATTTATATTTTTTGATCTTTGCTAAGTTTTGTAATGACAAAGTATGAACTTTAGCTAATAGTAAATCATCACTTTAGTGTTTAAGCCTTGTTTAAACTAAGGTTTACATTTCACAAAACATTGTTTTTATTTCTTTAATTAGAAAGTGTCTTGTCACATCATTCATTTATGACAAGCTTGTGTATTTGACTTGCCATAACATCTTACACATTTTTGGAAGCTTTCCAAATTGGATTTAATGTGTTTGACTAGTTGTTGTTGATGTGACTTTGGTTGGTTTGTGTTATTTATTGTAAAACCTACTGCAAGCCTGGCGGAACCCTGGGGGTACACGGGCGGAACCCATCTGAGGGTTCCGCCGTATCCGCCAAACCTGCTGTTTGTTTTACTATAAATACCAAGCCACTTGTTTATTTTGTGTCATCACTTTAGGACATATTTTCATATACTCTCTCAACTAACTCAGTAACATTTGACTTGTGTGATCCTCTTATGTAGCAAGGGACTTCACAAGATCATTCAAGAAGTTAGAAGCTTCAACTCTAAAGTTGCAAGTCTTGTTAGCTTTGTCTTGTATAAGCTTTGGTAGTTTATAATTCATTTGTATCATGTATGTAGAAGTGATCGGTTAGTATTTTAGGCCTCAAAATACATAGTGTGTAGGGAGTTGTTGTACCCTTGTAAAAGAACTAACGGAAGTGGTTGTACCCTTGGTAAAGAACTCGACATCTAGCTTAGTGTCGGTAAAAAGTGTAAGCGACGATGGAAGTGGTTGTACCCGTGTAAAAGAACTCGACATCTGGCTTAGTGTCGGTAAAAGTGTAAGCGACGTTGTAAAGGTTTCTCCACCGGAAAAGGAGCTTGTTGATTAGTGCTTATAACTCTCGAGTTGGAAACTCGGGGCGTGGATGTAGGGCAAGGAAAAAGAGTCCTTGTAGCCAAACCATGATAAATTATCGTGTTATGGTTTGATCGTTTCTTTCTTTGTCTTTGCTTATTACATATTGTCTTTAGTTAGAATTGTTATTCACACGCAAAGCTTTTCAAAGAATTAAACATGTAAAGTTGTAGTTAGAATTGTTATTCACACATAAAGCTTTTCAAAGAATTAAACAAGTAAAGTGGTGTTTATATCTTTAAACAAACGTAAAGTTTTTAAAGGATAATCAAGTTAAAAAGCGGTAAACTATTCAACCCCCCTTCTAGTTTTTCACAGAGCGCATATTTTTTTTAGAATAATTGGGTTAGATTGTATGATTTAATTAGATGGAGGAATTAGGGTTTATATGGGTGGTTGAAGTAAAAAAAAAATAATAATAAAAAATTGAAAGCGTGTTTTAATTTTTATAAATAAAAAGTGTGTTTTTGACAGGATCCTACGTGGCTATGTTTACCTGTACACGTGGACTGAACCGTATGAGAAGGTCACATTTTACCCAATCAGTGAAAAAAACACAACTAAATGGTGCTCAAAGTGAATTTTTTTTATTTGATACCCAGAAGATAAAACTGTACAAAATATATATTTTGTTTTTTAATAATTTGCCCTGAATAATAATGTGAAATGAAAAAATTGAAAGAACAAAAGGTAATATCAATAAACGGCTACAACTACTGTTCATGTGCCATAATGAAGTACTACAAACTTCTTACCCTTTTTTCCCATCAACAGCCAATCACGTTATAACAAAAATCATTTTGTATTCAATATCTGACAGAGGAATGAATGATGAAAATTTATTAAGTTAGATGCGGAGTAAAAATCACTTCTCTATGTTTATGACGTAGATCGAATTAAAGCCAACATGTGCGCAGTGGCATTTTCTTAAGAACCCTGGAAGACTTTTTGTTGGAAAAGTCAATGAAATATTATTTTTAATTTTGTTACTTCTATTTAAAAACAATGCAGTCTGTTTAGAGCATTAACAACAACAGCAAGATTAAGGTCGAGGAGTTTCGGTGTTTTTGCATAATCTTCATTGTTTTGTTAGTATATCTCAGAAACTAAACTATATTGAATTTCTTTTCGATTAAATTTTTTTATATTTGCATGTGTTTCAGAGATTAATTTAGCGACAGAGGAAGAAAATGGCAGATTCTGATATTGGGGTGGATGCGGATGCGCATGCACATGCGCATGCGGATAGGGATAGGGATAGCATCTATCTTAACATCTATAAGCTTATTCAAAAACAAAAAGCACAAAGAAGGCAAGGCAAACAGCTTACACCTTCAATATACAGAGTTCAAAATATCCTTAGAATTGTCAACGAGTTGTCTTACAACCCTCGTGTCCTCTCGATTGGTCCTTTTCACAAAAAAGATGAAAATTTAAAGAGGCTTGAAGCTAACAAAGTGAGTTATGTGTGCAATCTATTTCGTCGGCTAAATTCACCACAAGAGGAAGCAATGAAAAAATGCATAAAAAAGGTGCTTAATAGAATAGATCAAATCAAGTCATGTTATGAAGGGGGATTGGAGGAGGAGGACTATCAAAATAATAACAAATTTGCAGAAATGATGGTTATTGATGGTTGCTTCATACTAGAAGTCATTTATGCCTCATATAAGAAGAAGTATGACAGTCCTTGTTCAAAAATAGAAACTAAGAAGTATGACATTCATTCATTTTTCGACAGCCACTTGGTCTCCCTTTATGTTAAGCATGATTTGGTCCTGCTAGAGAACCAAATTCCCTTCTTTGTTCTTAAAAAACTATTTAAGCTCACCATTAGTTTAATTGAACCCAACCTGTCTCTTGTCAAACTTGTCCTTGAATTTCTAGAAGACATCAACCCATTTTCAAAAAAGAAACTGGTTGACAACATTCCTAGTGCTGACACAAATCATGATCATATCCTTGGACTGCTGCAGAAATGTTACCAGCCTATGGATGCCACGAAAACAAGTCTTCCTGATCAAGAACATCTTCGAGAATCAAAATTGACTGCATTGTCATATTCTGCTGCAGATTTGTCACGGGCTGGAGTGAAATTTGCAAAGAATAAAAAAGAAAAATCAATACTGACCATGGAATTTGAAGTGCCTAGGTTATCATTTCATTGCTTTTCGATGGGTAAGCCTACTTTCTTTATGCCGGTGCTGACAATTGAAGATTACACTGAGTCCTTTTTTCGAAATCTCATTGCATACGAGCAGTTGACTCCTGCCACTAGTAAGCACATTACATCATATGCTTTTGCCATGGATTGTCTATTAGATAGTCCAGAGGACGTTCACAAGGTAATAGGCTCAAAAGTATTTATCAACAATTTGGGTTCTACGAAAGAGGCTTCGGATTTATTTAACAGCATATGCAAAGAAGTAACTGTAAATGATTTTTCCTATGAGAAACAGTGGATACAAGTCCATGACTATTACAAAGGTTACTGGCCTAAAAATGTAGCATTTTTGAGGCGTACTTATTTCAGTAACCCATGGAGTCTTATAGGGCTACTTGCAGCAAACCTGCTCTTTGCTCTTACTGTTGCTCAAACCTATTTTACTCTCTACCCTCCTTCTTAATTTCCAAACTAAGTCTCAGATTACCTTTTTCCATTTCACTTATTCATCCTTGTTCATTAATAAATTGTTGTTATGTTTTCTTATTCAGTTAATGTTGTATTGTTCTATCTTCAAATATTTATAATAGATCTTTGAGCCACAATATACAGTAGTAGTTTCCTTTTCCTGCCACGTTACCTAAGTTTTAATCTTTATAGTCAGTTAACTTAGTTAAGTTGCTGCTTAACTATACAGTAAATCATTATTCTTAAGTTGTTTAAGTTATGCGTAAATCAAAGGCTTGGGAAATTGTCGTAGAGGGGATGAAGAATTTAGCTTCAAAATGTCAAATTTCTTCAATCATCTGTCGCTACATTGTAAGTTGGTTGCAAAGATTGAAGATCGCTCAATGTCTTTTCTTTGTAAAAGTAGAAGAAGTTAAAAGTAATTTTATACGGATGCTAGTAGTAGATTTAGAGGCAGTTTTGAAAGCATTGATCTCAAGTCATCGTCCATCCTTCTGAGCAAGTCCCAAGTATATATGCAATTGCATCATCTTTCTTGCTATAGCCAGCATTTTTTAAGGCTAAGTTGGTGTTATTTAGTTTCGTCTATGTATTTTGTAGTTTGAATTGTATGTAAGCATTGCATGCTTTGTTTATGTATGCCATCATTCAAGATGTATATTTGGTACAGGTCTTCTATAATTATGCGATAGAATTAATTACATAAATCGTCCCTGTGGTTTATATGCAATTACACTTTTTGTCCTAAGACTTTGAAAATTACATCCCCATCCTTATGGTTGACACTTTCTAACAAACTCATCCTTTGACCAAATGACCGTTAGTGTTTCTCTGTTAAGTGCCCATGTGCAAGTCACATGAGGGTATTTTGATTATTTCACTGGCATTCATTTTCAACCTTTATTAATTTATTTTTCTTGACTTTTTGTTTTCATTGTCAGAACAATTAAAAAAAAAATTAAAAGAAAAGAAAAGAAAAAAACCTAAAAGAAAAGAAAAGGAAAAAACTAATCAAATAAGTATATTTTTTTTTAGACAAACCACAACCAAGATATCCAAAATCAATACACAGAATCGTCTCTCTTAGGGGGGTGGCAACCTTGCCACACCATGCCTCCTCTTTTAAACCAAACAACCAATCAAGTTTGTCCAACACATTTTTTGCCTAATCTTGCCTAAACCTTCTTTTTTAGTGGCAATCTTGCCTAAGTTTTTGCCTAGTCAAGCATTAATTACATTTATCAATAACTATATCTATAATACTATAAGATTCAGTCCCTAAATTTAATGTGGAGTTATGATGATAGAGTTGTTAGAGTTAGAAACAAGTTGGAGTCGTTTAGTAGTTGTGTAGAGTACAAGATAGCTAATGCTCGGAATTCAATGCAGCCTCATAATAACTATACAATCATGAAAGGAGATGAAGTGCAAGGGTTGCCGGAATTGATCACATGACATTTAGTATAGAATTAAAAGTCAGTTAGATGAAGTGCAAGGGTTGCCCGAATTGATCACATGACATTTAGTATAGAATTAAAAGTCGGTTAGATGAAGTGCAAGGGTTGCGAAAGGTTGCAAGAATAATTAATGATTTAACCTAATTCATGCCTATATAAACCGGCAAAAATCACATTTAGTATGTACATTTGAAGATGATTCACACATCTTTTAGATCTTTGATTGTTGGTAGCGGTATGTAAATTATCTTTTGCAACATTTTTTAGATGATTCAAACATCTTTTAGATCTTTGTAATTAACTTGGTCTTCTTTTTTTTTTTTCTTAATTTAGTTATCATATGTAGGTACCATGAAAATCACACAAGATCATGCATGCTCAGATAAATGGAACCAAAGATTGAGATACCAACTATCTTCTTTGTTTCTTACATATTTAGGTGATTGTTATAGATAAGCATATATATAGATATATGTATTATGTTAATGCATTTTCATATACAAGTAATTTATGTGCGTTTTCTATTGATGTAGCTCACATGTGCGAATTGATTCAAGAAAATGTGCACGAGCATGTATGTAAAACAACATTTAAATGGTTAAATGATACTTTTTAGCTTGATTAGTTTATGTAAGTAGTTCCTTTCGAATGCTTTTTGAGAAATATTAGAATGAATTTATCGTGTGCAATTGAATTATTATTGAAAAGAAGAAGAGTCGCGCATCGCAAAGTGTTTTCTTTTTCTATATGTAGAATCATTAGTGAGAAACTAATATTTACGCCAATTAAATGAGTTTGTCATAATAGCAAAATACGACATATTAAAAATATCACATTGAGTAATTAATAGAAAGAAAAAAAAAATACACAATTTTGACTTAAATCCGTTTGTAAATTGTAATATCAAATAAAAAGGTTGAGTTTTAAACATAAGCAAAAGTTCAAACTTTTATCGAAAAACAAAACCGGTGCATTTAATGTGAAGTATATACAACATCGAGATGGAAGTGCAAGGCTTGCTGAAATTTATCACATGATATTTAGTAATTAGTATACAATTAAAATTCGGTTATGGATCGAGATGAAGTTGAAAAGGTTGCAAGAATAATTGATGATTTAACCTAATGTAATATATATAGATATATGTATTATGTTAATGCATTTTCATATACAAGTAATTTATGTGTATTTTCTATTGATGTAGCTCACATGTGCGAATTGATTAAAGAAAATGTGCACGAGCATGTATGTAAAGCAACATTTAAATGGTTAAATGATACTTTTTAGCATGATTAGTTTACGTAAGCATGCAACTTGAATAATGAATATAAAAGAAAAAGTATATAATTTTTGCTCAAACCCATTTGTAAATTAAAAAAAATTATGTTTAAGATATGATAGTGGAGTCCAAAGGTTTTAGGAATTATTAATAATGTGTTAATTAATATTCATTTAGTTAGCTATTTAGAATCGAGTTTATTGATAAGATTTATTAATATTAGTTAGACTTTATAATGTTAATTTTCAATAAAATTAGTTGCACATTAAAATGAGATGAAGCTAAAAAGGTTTGTAACGATTTTTATACAGTTTATGTGTCATTATTATATATACATTATTACACAAACTTTAACTTACAAAATTAATAAAGAAAATATTTAACGCACATTAAACTATAACAAATTAGATAAATCTCGTGTGTTTCATATTATCATGCAAAAATCATCTAATAGACAAGTATTGTAGGGCTAAGTAAATAAGTAATAGACCAAAAGAAACAAAACTATTTTTTTATCATGCAAATAAGTAATAGGCCAAAAGAAACAAAGCCATCACAACTTAATAACCAAAAGCCCATATATAGAATACAACACCACAAAACCAAAACAACATCAAACACCTTTCAATTTTTATACAAGAAAGTTAAAACATTTCGTATGATATACTAAACCATAATTAAGTATACACTCGCCAATATACAGAAAGAATACATGATTAACAATTAGATTATTAGCCCGTGCGTAGCACGGGTTCTGCATGTCTCGTACAATTATAAATGTAACGTTCAAATATTTCTTGGAAATGATTTCTGCCGAATCGGTGAGATATACCGAAGTTAATGCCGAATCATGCTTGCCGAATGGATGGCAATGTGGTTTGCCGATCGGTAATGGTTGCCGAACATGAATTGCCGAAGGGTTGCCACCCCTTAAAAGGTTAGCTGACTTAGCTCACTAGATCGGGCTATGAAAAGCAAGCCCAAAATTAAACAATCAGTCCAACAATACACAAACTAAAATAAGGAACAATTTCCTACCAACAAAGATTCACATGTTCCCGTTACAGCCCTAAAAACATGTCACCCGTACAGCCCATAAACAAACGACATGTGTGTCTTGCAACTTTACTCGATAAGATCGTGAAACACACAACCTTTATTGGTTATACATATTTCTCATTAAAAATTTGTTTTTAATGAGAAACAAACACCCCACCACTAAAACACAAACACAAATTCAAATCTTTTATTTTGTTCTTATTCATTTCTCATCAAAATTTGTCTTGTAAAAAATGAGAGTAACAGAACCATCAACAACAAATATAACAGAACCTGAATCTGCTGTTGTTGCTAATGTAACAACATCATGTGTAACAAGTACTACTGTTTCACCAGCCTCGTCGACATCAGTTGCGTCACCCACTCATAAACGGGGTAGAGATCCTGAAGATGATGTTTACGTTGATAATCTTCACTCCCATAAGCGTTATCTCACTGAGGTTTTTTACCTTTTCATTTTTGCTTTACTGTTTATTGCGAAATGTGGTCGGATTTAATGAATTTTGAAATGAAAACAGTGTGTGGGCCCAAAAGGTCGGAAACCATGGTTATTATATTTAGGGGGTGTTTGTTTCGGCTTATATAGCCGGCTTATGGCTTGTTTGGTTTTGGGCTTATGTTTCATAAGCTCACCTTTTGTGGCTTATTATGAAACTTTTCGGTTTATATAAGCTTATTATGACATGTTAAATTTATATAGGCCGAAAATTTTCAAAATAAGCCGTAAAATGTGAGGTTATGAAACATAAGCCCGAACCCAAATAAGTCTTAAGCTGGCTATGTAAGGCATACCAAACACCCCCCTTAGATTTTATTTATTTTATATTTTTTTGAACTAGGTTTACGGTTAATTATGAATTGTGGTTGGGTTTACGGTTAATTAGAATTTGTTGTGAATTTTGTTGTTAATAAATTTAGAAATGAAATGTTGCGTGTGAAATGGACCCTAGGAAGGTAACTATTGGCCTATTGGGGCAACTGGATTTGTAATGTTATTCTTTTGTTACGAGATGATGTAACTGATATGGCTTTGTAACCCCGCGGCTGCAGCCTAGTGGTAAAGGCTTGAAAGTCCTGATATGTGGTCTCCGGTTTAATCCGGTTAGCTGCAAGCTACTTGGAGCCACCCACCCTAGCCGTATAATCGACAATCGTGGGGTGCTAGTGATTTAGTGATTTAGCAGGCTCCATGGGTCTTGCGGGGTGGTAAGTGGAGTTCGTTGTTTGCTTGCGTTGTTTTCCTCGTACAGAAAAAGGAAAAACAAAACTGATATGTGTATGATTGTTGATATTTTTAGTTGTTGTTTAGATGAAAAAGGTAAAAAAATAAATTGGTTGTTACGCTGTCTGTTTTGATTATTTGTGCTGTTTTTGGTAAAAAAATTTTTTGGTTTTTTGTATTTAAGGAGGCGAGGTGGTTGATTTATCGATTTTATTATGCGGATTCTTTAGGGTGTTTGGATATGTGTTTAAAGTGAAATCACAATGATTTGTTTCCACTATTGGATGATTGTTAATTATGATTCATATTTTTCCGATATTCTATGGTCAATATAAACAGATTTTGAGAATTAAAGAAGTTTATAACAAACAGATGTAAACTTACCTAATTATTCCTTAGTTAATTACTTATTTGAATCGAGTTGAAATAGTCAAATTAAAATTGCCCATTCTCTCTTCCCGCTAGTGGTTCGTTACTTCCTTGTTTGGAGAATTGAAGCCTGATTTTCCAAAACTCATGCTGGTTAAGTATAACTTGAAAAAAAGCTTTATATGTACACGCTAAATTAATAATTTGATTGGTCATTGCACACTTAAATAATTATATGGAACTTTTGTTCTTGATTCAAAGTGGTCGTCTGATTGTCATTAACAAACAGAACGAGCAAAGTAATATGTATGTTAATTCAGACTAACTGATACATGCAAACATTGTTTGTAGATAATGGCTTCCAGCTTGAATGGGCTGTCCGTTGGGGACCCCCTTCCAGAAAACCTCATGGATTCTCCCGCAAGGTCTGACAGCATGTTTTATCTAAGGTAACAAACTCATTCTCTTACCAGTCTTAGGATCTTCTATAGTTGACCATAGCTAAGCTTACATTGCTGCAAGCCTGCAAATAAAACTGGTAAACATGATCAAATGTTGCCAGTGTGTTAATATGTTAAGACTTCAAATTCAGTTAATTCATGCTAGTTTTGGTGATGGTCTGTTCTTGCCTAGCTGTGAAAATTGTGATGAGTATCATTATGTGTTTGTACCCTGAGATGTTATTGCAGTTAGTTTGTAATTTGCTCCAAGGTTGACATATATTGAAATAGAACAATCAGACCAATTGTAAAGGATACAAGAGAATCAGTTGATGTTATATTTTTTACGGTATAGAATTTTAATGTTGAAATTGTATTCCGTTCCTTTCTTGAATGTGCATCAGAACCCAGCCTATAGAAGTAAGAATTATTGTTACACTTATATAGCGGTGTAGAAATTATAATGTTCAAATAGTATTACGGGAATTATAATGTTCAAGTAGTATTACATTCTTTCTTAAATGTGCGTCAGCTCTCTGCCTATAGATGTGAGAATTATTGTTACGCTTATTTTAAATGTGCATCAGATCCCTGTCTATAGACGTGAGAATTATTGTTACGCTAATTTTAAATGTGCATCAGATCCCTGCCTATAGAAGTGAAAATTAATGTTACGCTTATTTTAAATGTGCATCAGATCCCTGCCTATAGAATTGAAAATTATTGTTACGCTTATATTAAATGTGCACCAGATCCCTGCCTATACGTTTGCCTTTATCTATTGTGGAAAGAATGGTGAATCATGACACAATCATATAGTTACAAGAAGTTCTGTCTAATAAATAACTGACTAACGCTATTTTGTCTAATTTACATACTCACCTGTTTATTATTTGTGCTTTTGTTTCCTGAGCTGTATTGGGGTATAATTGGTCAGCTTAGAAGATCCATTAATGTTCCGAGTTTCGATTTTGATTTCAGGGATGAACTACCGTTGCAGTATTCACCAATGTCAGAAGACTTGGATGAATGTAGATACTATGAGAGCAATGCGTGCTCACCATCCCCATCTCAAACCGATAGCCAACCGACTAGCCCGGTTTCTCCATACAGGTTCCAAAGATATGCAAGCACATTCTCACCTGGACCCTACCCTGGTGCACCAGCTGTGACACCTGCACAGGCACGTCAACGAGGGTCTGACACAGAGGGACGGTTCCCATCATCACCTAGTGATATATGCCACTCGGCTGACTTAAGGAGGGCTGCATTGTTGAGGTCTGTGCAGATGAGGACTCAGCCTATGGGATCATCTCAGTTTGATGCACCCTTCAGCCCAATGCAAGAAGCAGTGCAACCATGCCCATATAGCAAGTCTTTAGATCAAGAGATTGACAATGAGTGTCCGGATCATGAAAAATCTTGTCAGGTGTTGAGCATGAATATGAAAGGAGAGGACGAGACCACTGATTAGTTAGTTGGTTAATCCTTGTATGTAATTTTCTGGTTCAACAAATTGGATATTTGAGGCTTATATCTTTTAGAAATGAAAATATCAGATTCACAACAGAAGTGCTTAAGTTTTTTGAAATGGTCTATTGGTCTTAGACCCAAAAGTTTTTTGATAACCTGTTGTCCCTTATTGTTGATGTAAATGGAAGAGCAGAAAACAAATTTGTTACCATATATGAGGCTTTATTCAGTTTTACTAAGAGTGTCAAGATGGCGTATTGAGGGTGTGTTAAGGGACGGATTTAGTATTTTCAAGAGGGTGTTGCACAAAAAAATCTGTTGCTCCAAAATGTTCGTGTTGCACATACCAAAAAACGACAATTTTTTTTTTCTTTCTTGTTTCGTGACCTAAAATCAGGTGTAGCCCGTGCCACACCCAGCACCCATATAGATCCGTCCCTAGGTGTGTTTGGTTTGCTGTTATGAATTACTATAGGAATGTGTTTGGTGTTGGTGTTTAAAAAATGTTGTTTGGTATCTTGGATTGAATCGATATCAACTTGCTCACCGTCTTGTATATTCCATAAGCACTTCAAAATCAAGATCGAAAGCAACAAAATATTCTCAGATTAAGATTAGGCTTCATATTTCAATAAACTAGGTTTCCTTATTGAGATCAAAATGTATATCATATGTGTCTAAGTCGTGAGTAAATTAGGCCTAAAAAATTAGTCATATTATTTACCACCAAAAACATTTTCATATACTATGTCATTTGTAAAAGGGTTTTGATTAACAAACTTTCTTCATTGTTTTGTTTTGGTACGTGAACTCTGAAAAAGTTATGTAAATGTAAGTAAAGTGTTTTAATCTGCACGTTTTTATGACGTGTCACGTTATAAATGGTGTCACATATCAAACTTTCAGGTATGACAAATTATCAAAATGTGCAGAGTAGAACTCTTTATGAAAGTTCGTTACATTTACACAACTTTTTCAGAATTCCCATACCAAATCGATACATTTGAAAAAGTTTATTGCTATTTAATGAATAAAACCCTTTGTAAAAATAAAATAAGTCACTTATACCAGTGAATATATTATTTTTAATTCAAACAACTGCTAATTTTTCTATTTCGATTCGTATCAAAATAGCATTTACTTCAACTTTCAACGTGAAAAGATGTATTGAAAAAGATAAAATGACATTTTAAAGTTGGGATACACAATGTATATTATAATGAGAGAAATTCATATATATCCCTTTCAAAATGAATAATTATATTTACATATATATCATTTGTATCAGTTTGTTTTTTTTTTTTTTTTTTTTTTTAATCGAATGGTTTTAGGGGCTGTTTGGTTGCCACCTTTTGCCCTTATGGAATGAAATGATAGTTTGAATCTTCCGTTTTGTACTATAACTGTGGAATAAAGTAATGGATTTGACCAATATATTTATTCCATTGCATATTGAGAGGTTTTAGATGGAATGTCTGACAATTTTGAACAATCTTATATTTTCAGTCACAAATAGCATGTATTTTTTCTTACTTTATCTATATATTTCTCTTATTTATTTCAAACAGCGACACTTTTAAACTCATTATCAAATTTTAAATTGTATCAACTTTTATTTAATTATTCATTTCTCTTTCTCCAATTTTTATTAAACCAGTCTCAAATCCAAATTCAATTCTAAAACCATCCGCAAACCAATGGCACCCTTAATTTTGATGGTCATTTTAAAGTCAAAAGCCACATAAAAGTTTTTAAAATAAAAAACTAATATTGTAAGAAAAATCTAAAACATTAAGAAAGTTTTTTATATGTGAAAAACATCCAACCAAATAGCTGATATCACCCCACACACACTACGCATGAACTCCATTTCAACCAAATGAAGGCAACTCCGTACTACTGATCATTTCCAAACCCTAGAATTCTCATTTGCAATGGCACACAGTCACATTTTCATGCTTGTTCTAACATTTCTACTCATCACTAGTTACGCAACGTAAGCACTCATTTTATCTTCGTACTTAATATATTTTTTTATATATCTATGTATAGTTTAACTGTTTATTAAGTGTTAGGAAATGTATGCAACTTTGGGTTGTTTGTTTAAGCTTAGTTTGTAGAGCTGGCAAAACGGGCGGGCACGGGCACGGGCACGGGCACGGGCACGGGTTAGAATGGGCACGGGCCAAACGGGCACATGTTATACAAGTCGCTTTATAGAAGACCAAAAATACGAAATAAATTTCTTAAATGTAATACTTCATTTATATTTAAAAAATTAAATATAAAAGTTTTTCTTTAAAAACGATTATAATGTTCTCCAATTAAAAGAAAATATGTGTCCGTTGGTGCCTATTTAACTTTTTGCTAAATCTGCCCATTTCAAAAAAAGAAGGGGCTAAATGTGCCCAAGTGTTTTACAAAGTAGTCAAAATTAGCACATTCTTTTTATTTTTGGCACAAATTGACACATCTAGTTTTCGGGGTATGAGTTTATTTGGCTATGCTTATATTTCATATGTTCATTTTCTTTGTCTTATAATTTTCTATATATCTTTTTTCGGTAATCATAACATTCGATCTTTTGGCCAACTAATTTACGAGGCCCACCTTAACACAAACTCAAACCAGGTAAAACACTCACTTTTAGGTTGGGTTGGTCACTTTTTTAGAGTTTGAGATTATTTTCCATATTTAAGTTAGAGTAAATTGCAAAAACCATCCCTATGGTATGTCCAAATCGCAGGGCGCAGTCCTGCCTTTTCAAAAGCGCACGCATTCAGGCACCGTCCCTCTGGGAAACATTGGTGTGGATATGAGGCCTGCCCCAAAGGGAAATGACTAAATGGTCGTCTTCAATGAGAATGTTGTTCACTTTGGGGCAATATAGTCATTTCACTTTGCGGCAGGGACGATATCCGCACAAATGGTTTCCTAGGGACGGCGCCAACACTTTCGAAAATGTAGGGACTGCACCCACGATTTGGGCATACAACAAGGACGGTTTTGCAATTTACTCTCTAAGTTATAATAAAGCTAACTAGCCTTGTACCCGCGCAAATAGCTTTCAATTTCAAATGGTCTTTGATAATGGATGGCCGTTTTAAGTTATGTAGTTTTGAGAAGAAAAGTTTATGTTAAGGTATGAGTAAATAGGAGGGAAAACAATTTTGAATTTTTTTTGAAATTGAAGGGCTGTGATTGGTCATTTGTCTTAATCATCCAAGTGAGGCTTGGAATGAGGGTTGGGTTTTGGTTGGTGATATGCATGCTTAATAAAGGGTTATAAATAATTAAGAAATCAGCCGGAGAGAAATGAGGTTTTGAAATATAAGACGAGTCAAATAAGCTCATAAGCCCAAGCTCAAACAAACAGGCCCTTTATATCAATAGCTGTACATGTTTTTGGATTATTTTTGCTGATGTGGCAGACATATAACTGCGATGTCATCAGCCAACTCGACACCGTGACAAGCTAGAAACGATTTACAAGCTTGTTACATACAGTACTACAGTAGCAATTGACGTTAAATATATTTCAAGCGATTAATTACTATAATGTAATAATCTCTATGTTATGGTTAAATAATTTGCTGAATTGATTTCGACAGCAAAAGCTACTACGAAATTTTGCAAGTTCAGAAAGGTGCGTCAGAAGAACAGATTAAACGGTCGTATCGAAAGCTTGCCTTGAAGTATCATCCTGATAAGAATAATGGAAATGATGAGGCTACTAAAAAGTTTGCTGAAATTAACAATGGTATGTGCCTTGTTTAGTGTGCTTATTATATGTGATTTTGTTTGATGTTTGGTTAATTTTTATTTCTTTCCAGCTTATGAAGTGCTGTCGGATAGTGAGAAAAGGCGTGTATATGATCGTTATGGCGAAGAAGGCCTTAAACGGCATGCTGATGGTGGTGACGATGGAAGGGGTGGAGGGGTGGATTTAGAGGATATAATTAAAACGTAAGATCTGCACTTTGTGATTATCATTTTAGGATTATGCATATGAAAGTTCAGTAGCATTTACCTGTGTTTTGATTAATTTGTTGTTACTTGTTAGTATAGTTATATACTGTTTGAATGACATGTAGAACTTATGCCTGAAAAGATAAAAATAAAAAAGGATGTGCGGAATATAGTGTTCCTAAAGTAACTAAAGGCTTTTGTCAAGGGCCTTAAGGGATAACTACTTGTCATGATTTATGGAAGAAAGGTGTTGTGATGGGTCTGATAGCTAACCATAGTTCTCTATGTGTGGTGAATGGGGAGTCACAGATCCCTTGTTTGTTTATTTCACATCAGGATTGGTGCTATATCGTTCAAGTGTTTGGTCTAAAAGTGGATGTCATCTCTGGTGCTTTTGGGCTTAGTGAGACATAGTTTATTCGTTTTCATTGGTGGTGATTTTTAAGTTAGCATATCTTGGTTAAAAGTAGTTATGAGTTATGACCTATAACGCTGGTATATCAGTTGTTACAGAGCTCTGTTATAAATATAGGATATTGACTTTTACTTTCTGGTGTGTAGTTTATCTGACCCATGGTTGAGGCTATTCGAATTTGATTTTAGTAATGTTTGCTTCTTCTTTTCTTTGATTCATCTGCTCATTAGTGGTTCTTCAGCACTACCATGAGACTGTATGGTACTAATTGATTAGTCTGCTAAAACCAGTAAGTTAATAGAGGTTTACCGAGAGACTTGTAGAATGTACATGTGCTGTACCACACATGAAGCATAGTAAAATGCCAAACTATTTTTCTATCAAAAAAGTTGAGTAAATATGTTAGTAAAAGATGAACATTTCCTTGAGCTTAATCCAATGACATATTAACTTCTCTGTCGACAAGTTTGTGTCAAAAATTAGCAGAATGTTGTTGGTTCTGTTAGCAATATATAAACCTGTCAAGTATATCCCCTCCTTTTAATTGGAAAAGGGGTAAGGGGTACTTGAACCAGTGACCTAAGTGGCATTATCACCTATCTGAATACCCTCTTCTTGGCTGTATAGCATGTGTATGGATGTATACTGAGTATATGAAGTATATTCCAGATTTTTTGGTCGTGGAAACCAAGATGAGCAGGAGAGAGTGGTGAAAGGTTATGATATCATTGTCGACCTGGATGCAACGTTGGAGGATCTGTACTTGGGTGGATCACGGAAGGTATGGAATATTACTAGCTCAGGAAAAAGAATTGTTCAAACTCTATTATTTTAAGGAAGGTGGGGCACAACTGCACAACCTTAAATTGCCATACAAGGATCACGCAGCACATCATCTTCTAAGTAGTAGACTGCTAGAAATATGTATCGTCATATGTTTTTTCTAGTATCCGGACAAAAATGATTACATACCTATCCTAAGCATAGTTATTGGCAAATGTTGTAGGTATATATGCAGGAACTAAGATGATAGACTGTCATTTGGCCAAAGAAAATGATTTTGAGTCCTTAAGCAATGGATGTTATGGCTATTGTTCCCAATTTCACATATATCATCTGTTTATCAAAAGATCGATTTAACCCTTGATATCTAAAACATGTGATTCATGGTGGTAGTTTTCATATTTTTTAATCTCTTTATAACTAGTAACATATGGTTTTTTGTGCTTATTTCAATTTTGTAATTATCCCTGAATTTATTCAGGTTTGGAGGGATAAGAATGTCTTGAAGCCTTCTCCAGGAAAAAGAAGTTGCAACTGTAGGAATGAGGTTTACCAAAAGCCAATCGGTCCTGGAATGTACCAACTTTTTACACAGCGAGTAATCCATTTATTATCCATATATACTTATCTCTTGACTAAAAGCCACCCTTTTTTAAAAGTCCATATGGTCATTTCATCTATGTTGACCTTGTTTTTCCAGGTCTGCCAAGAGTGCCAGAATGTGAAGTATGCGAGGGAAGGGAAATTTATCACAGTGGATATTGAGAAAGGAATGCATGATGGGCAGGTAGACCGACTCTGCACTTCCCTTTGTTTTGTGCAATTTCATTTCACGCTTTCATAAAGATAACGATTGTATTCCTTTTAGGAGGTAGTCTTTTATGGAGAAGGTGAACAGGTCATAGATGGTGAATCAGGTGATCTTAAGGTTAGTTTGGTATTAGAAAATAATTTAGATAACATAGACATGTTCCCGTAATATTTGTGCCTTATGATAAATTTCAAACTTTTGGCAGTTCCGCATTCGTGCTGCATCCCATGACCAGTTTAAGAGGGAAGGCAATAATCTTCACACGACTGTAACAATTACTCTGGTAATTAGTACTTTGATATATTTCTCGTTAGTCATTACATGAATCAAAATGCATTCATGAATACTATTATGTATTCTGCAGGCGGAAGCACTTGTTGGGTTTGAGAAGACGATTAAGCATCTTGATAAACATCTAGTAGATATCAGCACAACGGTTAGTTCTTGATCCATTAATTCTGTGTTTCCTTCTGTTTTCATCATATAACGAACGTTGACTATGCAGGGGTCAACAAAACCAAAGGAGGTCCGGAAGTTTGAAGGTGAAGGGATGCCAATGTATCTGAGGAGCATAAATGGTGACCTGTATGTTACGTTTGAGGTTCTTTTTCCTACACCAGTACTAACACAAGATCAGAAGACGAAGCTCAAAGAAATTCTTGGTTAGTTAGATGTATAAATTCCGCAGGTTTCATACTCTTTTCTATTGTAGTGTGAGGCCGACATAGAGAGAATCAATCTTTTATCAGAACTGGAAGGTAGTCAAGTAGTTGTGGGCTTGTGGCATGTAGCATATAGGTGATTTTGCTGCAGAGTGACCGAATGCCACAGAAAAGCCTCACTAATTTTGAAAAATAGGTAGCGGATTAATACATGTTTAGTCTGTGTTTCTGGCTCGTTCTAATCAGTGGTTGAGGGTTACCTAGTCATTAGTGTCCTTCATCGATACAAACTGAATACTATATGTATTAGTGTATAACCAACTCGAAAAACCAATATATTATGCTACTAAACTGATAATTCACAAAGTACAGAAGAGAAGTGGAAAGAACAAAAAATAATAATTGTTTTTTATACATTACAACATTATTTCAAGCATTGTTAATAACTAAACGTGCATGGAAATAAATTTTTAGTTATCAAACATCAATGTAAAAGAGACTTGTGACGAATAAAACGATAGCTGTAGGGTGGGTGAGGCTGTTTGTTTTTGAATAAATCCTACTCTTGAATGCACTAGCTAGAGTTTAATTACGAATTACAACTTTTGCACGTTTTTAAATCTAATTTTCTAAGGTTAAATATTGCTTCTTTCCTAAAGGAGTGATATATTATTAGACAAACTGTAAGAATAGACAAAGAACTACTCCCTAACACAGTAACACAAAGCTCCAAGATAGGGAATCCACCAAGGTGTTGATCGGTTCGGTAATCGGATTGTTCGGTTTATTCAATTCGGTTATTCATTCAATTCTTTTGAGGTAAAAAAGAAAACCAAACTGAACCGAATAACCCGAATTACATAATTTATATTTATTTTCCATTTATATATATAAATTTTTAGAAGAAAAAAAAATCAAAAAAAATGTTATATGTATATTAGTAAGAGTTTTAATAGTTTTTTATATAAATATGTAAAAAAATATATGTATTTTGTGAATTTGATTTTTAGTTATGTTC
Organism: Artemisia argyi; assembly: GCA_030686995.1. Classification (NCBI taxonomy): domain Eukaryota; kingdom Viridiplantae; phylum Streptophyta; class Magnoliopsida; order Asterales; family Asteraceae; genus Artemisia; species Artemisia argyi. The sequence continues at coordinate 22,981 of JARVZY010010885.1, read as the reverse complement.
AGTTTTTATTTTGCCAAAATCACATCAAAACCGAAAACCGAAAATATAAAAAAATAGAAAACACAAAAAAAGAAAGTTATCATACTTACACTTCACATCAAAACCGAAAACCGAAAATATAAAAAAATATAAAACACAAAAAAAGAAAGTTATCATACTTACACTTGATCAGGATTCAATAAGCCCATGAAAATGGGTTACCGTAAGCCCCATTACAAGCCCACAACAGCTACATTCTTTAAAGAGCACGAAAAATTCGTTCAAACTTCAAAGCAGATGAAGCACCCATTCGAAGACGACGCAGAATGCGGTTTCTAACCCAAATACCCCCAATGAAACTCAAACACACGTCATGAAATAATTTGGCCTTCCAATTTATACGATATCATCCAAAGTCAGATTGAATAATTGAATAAGATTAATCTTTTGACAAGAACGAAAGCAATGATTTTTTGATTCACTAAGGTTAAAATTGTTTTAACTAGTTTGGTGATTATTTTACACAAAACTTGATATAAATTTCGACTTGTTTATATAATGTCCTTGTCAAAAATTACGTAGTTGTTAATGCATGCCAATAAACACTAAAATCACATGCATCATTTCAATTCATGTCATTTTCACTATATAATGAATATATTTAATTACTACTAGTATTTGAAAACGTAAACATTACTCTTCACTATTTATTTCATCAAACAATAAATTTTAAAAAAATATATTAAAAACAAAATTGTTATCGGAGAAACCTAGACAGTTGCACGTGGCATGTAAATAGATTTTTGGATTAAAGTAAAGAAATTGTATAATACGAATAGAAATATATGGGTCCAAGAAAGTTGGCAAAAAAGTGTACAAGAAGCGTTTAAAAGCTGTGGATAAATACTGAAACCAACGTCTTCTACATGACACGTTCATGAGTCAATACCCGTATCGTTGTTCACCAATACAATGATGACGTGGCATGTACATGCCAGGTATTCAGATTAAGTGGACCCTACTCTGTATTTTTAATACGCGGTTTGTTCCAAAGATACACCTCTACACGACTTCTAAGCTGTCTCGACACATAACACACACTTTGTTTGCTGAGTCAACAATTTACTTATTACTCTTTGCATCTCAAATTAAAATTAATGTTAACCTTAAGTTACATCCGATTTAAAAATGTTATCATTACATTATGGCATTATGCACTTAAATATAGTGCCCCTGTGATCAACATTTCTTCAAAAATTGTGGTCTATTTGCAGCGTGGTAATTTAATGACATAAACTTTGTATTAAGTATTGAGAACTTTAAAATGTGGATTCGGCAATGTGGTAATGGTCATATTCATCCGTTTTTTCTTTTCCATTTTCCTTCAAACTTTTTTTTCCCTTCTTTTACTCCGTCACTAGTGCACGCTAGTAAACTGGCTATGTCACTCACTCAACTCACCTTTGGTATGGTGGTACTCAATTGGCGGCGCCAGTTTTGGTGACACAGTGGACTGGCATGGGTTGGTTGCCATCGTACCAGCCCTTTTAGATAGACGTATACATATACGATACATTACTTAAGTATTATAATTGTTTATATGTTTGTTTTGTTTTACCATCCATTTGTGTTTTCATGGGTGCTCTTAAAAGATCTATAGGAATTTGTCAACTTTCTAAAATCATTGCAAGTTCTTAAGACTATGCACGGTGGTAATTCGGGTCATCCCCTGTCAAATCAGTTTTCTCTCTCCGATGACCAGACACGACCAAGTTGCCACAGTCGATGACCAAGGTTTTTTTTAATAAAACAAATTATTACATATAAATCACTTTTTATACATTATCTATGCTAAAATGTAAGAAAGTTAAAACTATAAGTTAAAAATGATAATAAAATAAAACTTTAAGGGTTTAAACTGTAAATAAATTATTTATAAAAATAAAATACAAAAATTTGACTAGCTTCTTATTTTACCTCTAGATCTTAAACTCCACCGTTCACACACTTTTTTTCTTTTTTCTTTCTTTTTCCTTTTTTTTTGCAAAATAGAAAAAAAAAAAAAAAAAAAAAAAAAAAAAAAAAAAAAAAGTGAGAAAAGGGTGTTTTTTTTTTTGTGTGTGTTTTTGTGTGTGTTTAATATCGGTTGAAATTTCGATCGCAATTTTCTCGACCTTCGACCGATGGTACGACCGACTTAAATATCGGTCGACTTTGCATTTGACCGATTATTTGCAGTCCACTGCGATTAGCCTAAGCGTTCAAATAAAGATTTTGATCCAAGTATAAACATCCTTCAATGTGGAAAAGACAATAACATGTAAGTTGTAACCAACATAATGATGCATGTAACTTGTTTCCCGCTAGAAGTCTAGAACAATCAATACCACAATTTGTTGTTAACCAAACTAACGAGTGAGAGTGACAGTTTCTTGGTTTAAATGGAAGATGTAAAGAAAGGGGGGTTGATTAATGCTACAAAACAATTTCTTGCCTACTTTTTAAATGTTATACTCTAGGTTTTGTCAAATTAACAACGCGCATCCTCATTATGAAAAAATAAAATACAAAGAAAACATGATATATTGTCGTTAAGTATAGTATTATTTGGTACTATCAAACAATAAGCTGCTTTATAATTTTTTTAAAAAGTTTTGCTATTTTTGCCATGAAGTGTACATTTAAAATTTTAAAATATGTAAAAATAATTATACATTAGGTCAGTTGAGAGTAATTATATATTTATAATGCAAGAGATTGATGGTTTATTATTAAGACTAGCTTACAGACCCGTGGAATCCACGGGATTTTAGAAGGCTTTTTTTAGAACGAATGCCTTTTCTTAAAAATACGACGGATCATCTATGTGATTCAAAAGGTTTGGATTGGTAAAATCTACAATGGATCTTATCGAGTTAGAAGCATCATGTATTAGAATATCTTTCGGTATTGAAACCTTTCCGTCATTTGCATCTTCGATGTTCCCATCTCCTATTTTTAGTATCCGTTCAGCAAATTCACGTAACTCGTTCACATCTTTAGGGCGAGATCCAATAATTAGCATCATATTGGCTGTTAACTTCCGAACCGTGCAAGGATCCCATAAATAAGATTGTTTTAAGGACGCACTTACAATGTCTTGGCGTGAACCTTTTGGAATAACAGGAAGAACTTGTCTAAAATCACCACCAAAGACCACTGTTATTCCACCAAAAGGCGTTTCGCAAGTGTCAAATCTCGTGTTAAGTAGTACGTCTCGCAATGACCGATCTAAAGCCTCAAAACAAAGCTTATTTGTCATTGGCGCTCATCCCAAATAATTAGCTTGCATTTCTTTAACAACGATGCAAGATCACTTTATGGACAAATGTAGCAAGTAGAAGTCTCATCAATATTGATAGGAATATGTAATCTTGAATGAGCAGTCCTGCCACATGACATCAATAAAGATGCAATACCACTTGATGCGACGTTGCATATTATGAAGTTAGAGGTTATAAAAAACTACATTAGGATAAGCAAACGTAAATTATAAAGTACATAATAGTGAACACCATAGTCAAGAAGGAAGAAAAAAAAGCTTTCAATCCTTGTTTTCTACTAACATGAGATCGGGATACATGTAGTTGAGATCGCATATATTTCCCTAACAAATATGGTAGTCTTTAGTTAGTTGTGACAAATTCAATTACATTGAGTTTGGTACTTTTGTTTGAGTAGACTTGACCACTTGTAGATGGGACCCTTTTGATGATTAAGACCAAATCCAAGTTTATACTTACTAACTCCAAAAAATTTTAAATACTATAGATAAAAATGTATTTGAAAGATTCTGTCACACGGCACAATTATTTGGAGCATGTGATTCCTTAAACATAAATTTGAGTCTCATCAAACCATTTGTTATCCTAATAAGATATAGCCACATACGAAACCGAAAAATGTTGTTATCCTAATAAGATATAGCCACATACGAAACCGAAAAATGTACGCAAAATTAAATGTACACGTGCATAGTTTGAATCTTTAAACCCATTGCTCAATTCTATCAAAGTCTTTGGCCCAAAACTTGTTGGAAGGTAACTATATAATCGGTGGAAGTAGTTATTCGAGCTCTCTCCTATTTTGCAAAGAAACAAAGAGTAATTATTCCAAGAAGACCATATAAAAACAAACTACAAATATACAATTTAAGAGACCATTTTTATATATAAGCGACATTTAACGCTAAGTTCAGCAAGAATGTAACTTTGTGATATTCCTACTATGTCAAGCAAGTTTCATCAGAGTGCAAGAATGTAACTTTGTGATATTCCTACTTTGTCAAGAAAGTTTCATCAAATGTTAGAGTGGCTTGCAAATGTGTATGCTTTCGTCGTGACCATGTAATAAGCGGTCTTTCAAACATATTTTAATTTAAAGACATGACAATATCTCAGTGTTGGTTCAAACAATTCGGCAAGTGTTACGAACCTTATAAGAGTATTACTCGTATGGTCGTATAAAAGTTATGTATTTAACTCAGATTAGAAATTCATCTAAATACCAAAGAACTTTGACAAAAAATATTCCAATTTTTATTTTATTCAAAATATAGTGGTGTCAATTGTGTTTTAGTAGAACATAGATCAATGAAAGCAAAACTATAAGCAAATAATGTATGGTCACTAATCACTTATTTAAAATTGAATTTGTATCAATGAAAGCAAAGCTATAAGCAAAGAATGTAGGTTAATATCAGGTTAACTCAACAAAGAGAGAGAAAATTAAAATTGAATTTGTATCACATAAATCATTGTAGAAGTAAATAAGTTTTCGATCATAAAGACATATATTCACATCTTCCAGTTGTGTAATGATTGTAGAATTATACAGAGACAAAATTTGGACCTGTTTGTCAATAAGTGTGTTATCAAACACTTAACAAACAATAATAACAATAACAATAATAAAAAGACATGTAAAAAGAGACACGTGAACAACTTCCGATATATGATTGAATGCCCTTTTAATTGTTGCTTATGTGATTGCATCTTTTGGTAAAGGTCACATAGGGCAGCTTTGTTTCACAACAATCATTCCTGCAACGACTGTGTTTCCGGTTGCAATTATAAAACAGAACAAAAAATGAACTTGAGTTGGAAGCCTCGCAATGAGTCTTTTAGGTTCTCTAATTTAGCATTAGTCTCTTGGTTATGGTGTGCCGCCCACATAATCTGCCAAATAAAACAAACGTTGGAATATTTAATACTCCAATATGCACATAAAAATATTATCAACAAATCGATTTGTCAAACCAAAGGGGGACTAACTAAGAAGAGGAATACCACCAAAGGAGCTTAGACCTGAACTATCAAGACCCTCTATACCACAAATGAATCAAGTATTCCAGTGATCCCCTGCAAAACATTGAATAAAGAGCTTTGAAAGCTGGTCTTTGCCGTATACATGATGTTGACTTTTGTATGCTAAATACATGAAAAACGAAGTACAGTTTGTACCCGCGCGTCTCAAACTCACCTTTATCCAAACAACCTCATGATTAATATAATAGAGAGGAACCTTATGAAGAGAGTAGGAGATAAGAAATATGTAAGCAAGAGATTAATACTATAAAAATTAGAAGCGGTAACATCAACACTTTTACTCATAAATGGGTCGAATTGGTTGTGTGTTAATATCAAATGGGTCATATGAGTAAAATTACATCAAAAAAACTGGATAAAAGGGGAACGGGTCGAATGGGTTACACATGTTTTACGCCGAATACTCTTTATTTCTAGTGCACCCTTTTAATTTTTTTTAGATTGTGATTATAATAATATCGTAAAAAGAAATCAAATAACTATTGCATTATTTCTTAATAAAAAATAATAAACAAAATTGAGCTTATGGGCCAACCCAGCTTGACCAGTTTTGATCAGAACTAAGAACGACCGATTTCAACCCTATCATACCTGAGAATCGTCAAAAGAAACTAATCCAAGTGTTATACCCTTATCAATTGTGATTGCGGAAACCGTTCCACCCTGGAATTAAAAGAAAAAAAAAATTATTAGCCTCTGAACAAAGTGAATGGCTAACTTAAAAAATCCACAAACACAAAACTTGAAAAAGCGAGATGGGCAAGTCAAACAGGTTTGTAACGGGTCAAAACAGGTTCAAAAACAGATTCAGGCTTAAGATAAATTATGTTAGTATGTGTCATATTGATCTTTTTATAACATGACCTAGGAAGCTATGTGCATCCAAAATATATTATGGAGAACTTGCAACCCGTTCAAACCATTACCATAGGAATCCTTTGAACCACACATTAACGGGGCAATAATCATCTAACACACATTTTGTCACACTCACATATTTCAGAAATCCTTTGAACCATTACCATAGGAATCCTTTGAACCACACATTAACGGGGCAATAATCATCTAACGCACATTTTGTCACACTCACATATTTGAGAAATCCTTTGAACCATTACCATAGGAATCCTTTGAACCACACATTAACGGGGCCATAATCAGCTAAGGGACATGGTAAAGACAATTAAGATAAAGACTATAACCGAGTGGTTTCACTCCTGCTTTTTCAGGAAAATAAATAAATAAATAAATAACATACCTTTAATAAGCAATACCAAACGCCCCATTATATGGTAAATATTTCTTTCTTATGGATTTACATATAAAATGATCTCTACAAAGTAGAAACCACATAACCACAATCTGCTTTTATTGCAGCGGGTGTGTGCAACAGGAGAAAAAAAAGGATCATTTGATGATACTATAACCGAGCTGTTTCACTCCAGCTATTTCAGAACATCCATAACCAACCCAAGATACACAGTCGTGAATAGGTGCCTTTCCATTTGCTAGTTTCAACTATACTGATCGAGTTTTCACATCGCTAGTCCTAACCACCTATATTGAAATTGTAGTCAAGAGTCTAAGGAGTAAAACACAAAATTTACCAATGTCCAGTGAAGAGTCTCCACCTTATTAGCCAAAGCCCATTCCTCATTTTGTACCTGCGCGTCTCAAACTCACCTGATGAAGGGAGTAGGAGATAACAAATATGTAAGCAATGGATTAATACTATGAAAATTAGAAGCGGCAACATCAACACTGTTACTCATAAATGAGTCGAATAGGTTGTGTGTTAATATCAAGTGTGGGGCATATGATTAAAATTACATAAAAAAAACTGGACAAAAGGGGAACGGGTCGAATGGGTTACACATGTTTACGCCGAATACACTTTTTTTCTAGTGCACACAACCTTTTATTTTTTTTAGATTGTGATTGTAATAATATCGTAAAAAGAAATCATATAAATAATGCATTATTTCTTAATGAAAAATAAACAAAATTGAGCTTATGGGCCAACCCAGCCTGACCAGTTTTGATCAATACTAAGAACGACCCATTTATAACGGGTCAAAACTTGAAAAAGCAACATGGGCAGGTCAAACAGGTTTGTAACAGGTCAAAACAGGTTCAAAAACATATTCAGGCTTAAAATAAATTATGTTAGTACATGTCATATTGATCTTTGTATAACATGACCTAGGAGGCTGTGTGCATCCAAAATATATTATGGACAACTTGCAACCCGTTCAAACCATTACCATAGGAATCCTTTGAAACGGGCAATTATCATCTAACGCACATTTTGTCACACTCGACATATTTTAGAAATATTCTGAACCAAACCATGCACAAAGTTTTGTAGTGTTTAGCCATACCTTTAATATCTTTCTGTCCTCCAAAATGTAAGACTACTATATACTATATTACAAAGCGAAAGAAGGGACCTTGTAAAAACAATTAAGAAAAAGACTAAAGGCAAAACAATGCATTTTAAATATATTGATCGAGTTTTCACATTCTTATGGATTTATTTATAAATGATCTCTAAAAAGTAGAAACTACATAACCACAATCTTCTTGTATTGCAGCGGGTGTGTGCAACAGGAAAAAAAATTGATGATACTATAACCGAGTTGTTTCCCTCTAGCTATTTCAGAACATCCATAACCAACCCAAGATACATAGTCGGGCATAGGTGCTTTACCATTTGGCGAGTTTCAACTATATTGATCAAGTTTTCACACTGCTAGTCCTAAACAACTATATTGAAAATTGTAGTGAAGAGTCTAAGGAGTAAAACACATAATTTACCAATGTCCAGTGAAAATTGTGGGTGTACGTCACATTTATATAGCACATGTTATATCCCTGCATAATTATAACGTATGACATACAAAATCATAACAACAAAGAAGACATAACACAAAATAGTTGTACTATGGGATTTAATTCGAAAGTGACTAACATGATTTCAAATCGACCCATTCGTGAGTAAATGGGTCTATAACTTATTGATTATTGCTATGCGCACAAGTCCATTTAGCCCATTAGAACTTATAAATAAAATATAATCCAAATCAACCATTCGTAAGTAAATGGGTCTAAACACTCACCTTCATAAAAAGACCCAATTTTGGGATCGAACTTCTGATAACAAACAAAGTGTGGAAAGTTACATAGTTTAAACATACCAAGGGTAGTGGAGGTATGTTCTTGAGTAGCCCATGTTAGATCCAATAAAGTAAAACCAGAGTTTAGTTTATTATCTTTGATCACACGTGAAGCCTCTGCATAGTTGTACCAGAGAATGATTTATTGTACACTTGAGAGCACGTATTGCCAAAAAAAAAACCCTCACAAAATGCTTACGTTGTCGTAGCGGTGCTTCAAGATCTCGTAAAATAAATACATTGAATCAAAACACAGATTCAAACCCACCATTGTTGAGATCTTGTGATTCCTATGACCAATTCTTGCAAAAACCATACACCATATGCCACGGATCCTTATGATGAACAACATTATGGCAAACAATAAGAGTTAGGAGTCGTACCCACGGATCCTTATGATGACAACATTAGTCCAAGCTCAAAACCATACACCATATGCCAAAAATGGCGAAAAACAACCATACCTGTTAGAGTACTGCATAGCCTGTTGGAAATCAACTTCCAATGGTAGTCATTTTCTTCAAGGCTTCTATCTCAACCTTCTTAGCCACAGCCCATTCCTCACTTCTCTTCTGCTTCTTCAAAATCGACTCCAGAACCTCAACAACGTGCATTTTTCCACACTACATCAATGGTTACAATATTAAATCCCACATACCAATTCATCAACAGCACAAAACACTAAAATCCAACTTAAACCATTATGTTTTTTTAGTCATACCCAATTTATTTCCACATATAAAACCCCAATTTATTTCCAAAATTAAAAAAATTATAAAGAAAAATTATAAATGTAATCCTGTATAAGAATGGATTTAAACAAACTAATCATAAACATAAACCCAGATAACACATGAATTGCATATTTTAATGGAACAGAACAAAATAAAAGAAACCAAATAATATATTACAATCGAATCAAAACCAAATAATTGAAATATCTGAAGTAATAATTGGAAACCCTAACATTATAATTAAAACGGTACTTACCAATTCTTCCATTGGCTGATTTTTTGAATCTTTTGTTTTTTGAGTCTGTAGAATCATTGCCAGATTTTTATTTTGGAACCATGAACTGATTGATGAAACTGGTGTTTTTGATTTTTGAATCGTGGTATGTCTAAGATGAAACTGATATGGAGTCAAGATATAATCAAAATTTGTAACTTATTTTTGGAATGATTGTATAATGCGTATGTCATTAAATGTGTTAATTACTTAACAAAAATAGCATCATTGAATGTGGGAGCAATTTTGATGAAGCGTGTTGAAGAATGACTTCGCTCGTTGTTTTTAGAGGGTGCTGCATAAGGAGGTTGTACGCATTAATTTACCGACCAATCACAGCGAAGACACATCAGCGTATTAATTGCATCGCATGCATTAGGGGCTTGTAAATTATTCTGGTTTATTAGTATAGATAGATACAAACATTCAATATGATGTTTAATATACAATACGTTTAACATTTTCTTTTTTGAAAATACCTTTTACGAATAGTTTGTGTATTGCTTTTCAGTTCCAATATTCATTTTGTTACAAAATGTTTAAATGTAATGTTCAGTTATTATCGTCTCATTTCACTACAAATTTGTGATCATAATTTCATAATTAGTGTTAGTAATACATCTATTTTATTTTTATCCCTACCGAGAGACAATTTAGCATTTAATTGTCATTGTCGAGCAAGTCTTGGTTTCTAGAGGGCATTAAATTAAAAATATTAGCTATTCCGCCTATTTTTGTTCTAGTAAACAAACTATAAATAGATTTAATTATTTGTTAGAGTCAATAATTACATCAAAAGATTGAATGACTATTGTGAATAACAGTTATGGAGTTTTAAAGAAATAAACTCCTAACTACCAACGCTATTAACATGACTAGCAATTTTAGAAGGATTTATTGGTCATCTTGTTATTTTTTGGAAAATAGGCGATATTTGTATCGAGGAAAAAGTATTACTGTATAATGTAAAGATCATCGCATACTATTTAAATATCGATCTGACCTATGGTTGAGATGTGAAAACACATATAACATCAAAATTTTATAGTTAACAAAGAACACGACGTTTATAACACGAACATAATAAATCAACACACGCCTTGAAAAAATACAGGTAAGAAATCTACATTTGTACTTCTATCGGTTTAGATAGATTAAATAAACCGGTGAAGTTAAAAACTAAATTATTATGACAGACATTAGAATATGGGTATCCCAACTTTTTATTTCATTCTCATGGGTTAGGCGTGAATATAATTTAGTTGCTCATCATGCGCTAAAATAAGTTTTAGATCTCATGTAAACTTCCTTTGGGATGTTCACTTTCCAAATGTAATTACCTTTATTGCGAGGAGTAATATTATATAGTTTTGAGGTTTTCGACCCTATTGACGTTTAATTGTAATTGTTCAATATGATTTTTAATATCTATCTGCTAATCAAAATACCTTAAGAATTATAAAATACGTTTAATATAGATTAGTTAAACTCATACATTAGTTTAGCTATTTGTGATATTTAATTAAGTAACACAAAAGATGATGAATTCGAGTCGGGTAATATTATTTTATTGGTTCATAGTATAGTGTTTGATTATATTTGAAACTTTAATATCTTTAAACCCACAAACTGGTTTGGCCTAATCTTTTTATATAATAAAACAAAACCGTAAGTGGGGACTTTCATATTCAAAAAAATATTATTTCTTTATTAGGTAATATTTTAATTTATAAATTTATAAATTCGTTTTGTTGATATAGTAGAAGATAAATAAAAAAAATATAGATAAGATATCAACTAACGGATTAAACTTTTTAAATGATTATCTTTAATAATAAAAATTACTAGTATAAATCAAACGAAACAAAGAATAAATAATTTATTTTTTAATAAATAAAAATAAATCACTAAAAAAAGAAGAAAAAAAAAAACGCGCGTGCGCAAGAATTATAACTAGTTCATAATCTAATATTTCTAGCAATTTGAATGGCGAAATTGCAAAAACTCGAATTAAAAATGAACAATTTAATTATTTAAAAACTAAAGTAAATATAATTATTTTGATAATTTTATTATTATTTTTATAGATATCAGTTGCAGCAGATAAATGTAACTTGAAGAAAAGTTTTTTTTTTTTTTTTTTTTTTTAAGAATGTCTAGACTTGTAACGACGCGTGACTAATACATTTTGATAAAAAAGAAGGAAAAGGTGATATTTTTGTCAAATTTAAAAAGAGATGCTCCATAAAGAAACAAAAATCATAAAAGTACAACTAAATTAGAAAGAAAGAAGGGAACGTACACCTATATTTATGGAAACTCATTTCAACAAACAACGTACATTTCAGATCTCCTCTCCTCTCCTCTCTTCATTTCTCCCAATATCAAATTTCAATTCCTACAATCCCTTACAGTTTATTTAAAAACATAATCACAACCCAATTTTTTTTTTTTTTTTTTTTAAAACAATCCATATATGGATTCAATTTTTTTAAACTCCGGGTTCCTCGGAATCACCGAAATCCGTAAACCCACAACATCACAAATCACCACAACCACCGTCAACCGGAGCATGACGTCAGCAAGCTCAATCTCACCTGACAAGCCTTCAATATCCGGCTCACCATGGGGGTTCAACCTAAAGTTCCCGCTGACGTCATTCTTTTCCGGCAACCGGAACGCCGTCGCGGTCGACAACACCGTCTCCGTTCATCAAAACGAAGACGCAAATGAAGAATTATTAAACAATGATGACGTCATGAATGAGAACTGGGTGTTGAAGATACTGCATGTTAGATCAAGATGGCATAATAATGATGATAATAATAAAAATGATGATAAATTAATATCAGATGAAAGTAATAATGACGTCAGCAATGAAATTGTTGATGAAGAAGAAGAAGAGTCTGAATGTGATGCATGTAGAGTAGATGATGATGAAATTGAATTTGATAGAGATTCGTTTTCGAAACTGCTGAAAAGGGTGTCGTTAGCTGAAGCTAGATTGTACGCGCAAATGTCTTATTTAGGCAGCTTAGCTTATTCCATTCCCAAAATTAAGGTACTACCTTTTTTAATTATTACTTTTGATTATTTGTTTTGCTTTTTTATGGAATTTTATGCAGATTAGCCGATTAGGTGGTGTTTGTTATGCTCATTTTTTCCGTTATTTTTTTACTTGAGTATGAAAAATAAGCCTATAAGCTGGAAAATAAGCCAAAAAATGGTTTATGAATTATAAGCCGAGTCAAATAAGCTCATAAGCCCAAAGTTAGCTTAAACAAACATCCGCCTTTCTTTTCTGACTTGTGTGAGCTTATTACTCAAAACTGGAAAATAAGCTAAAACGAACACCCCCATGTGCTTTTTCAAACTTCTAAATGAAGGATATGTGAAAAAGATTTGATCTTTTGAAAATGAAACGATTTAAGTTTTAATATTTGTGTAATGAACTTTAGTTATTGGATCATGTTTGGGGTTTTTTAGATGCAAATGATGTTTTTTTTTATTCATTGGTTGCAATGTAGATTGGTATTTGGGGTACGGACGTGTTGTTTAGGGTGAATTGATATAATCATAGTGTTCGAATAGTGTGCTTAAATGAAAATTTGTTATTGGGATGGTATTTATGATAAAAACGAGATCTTGAAAGTTGTTTTTTTTTTTGTGGTGTAGGCGGGGAATCTTCTAAAAAGTTATAAACTACGATTTGTTACTTCGTCGATAGAAAAGAAAGCCCAACTGGCTGCAAAAGCCGAGAAAGAAAAGGAACTAGAGGGTGTCAAGGAATTAGGAGAGGACACTGAAAAGAAGGAAGATCAGACGTCAAAATCCGCAAAAGAAATAGTCTCTGATGAGATTCAAGAAGATGAAAAAGTAGAACAAAGCAAACAGACGGTTGAAAACAATGAGGAGAAACGCGGCGGCAATCTGATAAGTGCTTCTGCAGCTTATCATATTGCTGCCTCTGCTGCTTCTTATCTGCATTCGCAAACCATGAGCATTATTCCTTTAAAGTCTTCGGAAAACGATGGCGGTGAGGCTAAATCAGGAAGTATGACAAAAGCAGAGGTTGCGTCGTTAATGGCGACCACTGATTCGGTGACTGCTGTTGTTGCTGCTAAGGAAGAAGTGAAACAAGCTGTTGCAGATGATCTGAACTCGATGCATTCGTCTCCTTGTGAATGGTATGTATGTGATGATGAAGAAAAGAGCACGAGATACTTTGTCATTCAGGGCTCTGAATCACTTGCATCGTGGCAAGCTAACCTGCTTTTTGAGCCTATTGAATTTGAGGTAAATTTTCCTTAAATTTTTTGCCTGAATTATATCTCGTAAAATATTATATGTACTTGTTTATAACAGTTTCATTTCCAGGGACTGGATGTGATTGTGCATAGGGGTATATACGAGGCTGCTAAAGGAATCTATGAGCAAATGCTGCCTGAAATCCTTGCACACATCGAACACTATGGTGATCGTGCGAAGCTGCGTTTCACTGGGCATTCACTTGGAGGAAGCTTAGCATTGCTTGTAAATCTTATGTTGCTAATTAGAGATCAAGTCCCTCGTTCTTCATTACTTTCTGTTATAACGTTCGGAGCACTCTCAGTTATGTGTGGAGGAGACCGTCTGCTTCATAAGCTCGGGTTACCAAGAAGTCATCTACAAGCAATCACAATGCATCGTGACATCGTACCCCGAGCTTTTTCTTGCAGATATCCAGGTCGTGTGACTGAGCTTCTCAAGGCAGTTAATGGCAATTTCCGAAATCACCCGTGTCTCAATAATCAGGTAGAAAAACGTCCATTTTCCCTATATTTTTGTTAGGATTCTTTAAGTTCTATTTTGCGTTAGATATCAATATACTTTTTCATATCTCCTATTTTAGTAGGTGGACTATTTATTGTACAAGTCATGTATAGATGTTTGTGCGTCCCTTTTTTGACATATTGTTTATTCCAACTATGTGGCAGAATCTATTGTATGCTCCAATGGGCGAGTTCTTGATTCTTCAGCCAGATGCAAAATTTTCACCAAGCCATGATCTTCTTCCATCGGGTAGCGGTCTGTATATTTTGACCTCACCGGTATCGGATGTCATAGAGGCCGAAAAGCAAATGAGAGCTGCACAGTCGGTGTTCTTAAACACACCTCATCCGTTAGAGATCTTGAGTGACCGGGCCGCATATGGTTCAACTGGAGCAATTCAGAGGGACCATGATATGGAATCATACCTGCTATCAGTCAAAAGTGTGATCCGTCAAGATCTTAACCGACTAAGAAAAGCTAGGCGAGAACATCGCCGACGTGCTTGGTGGCCCTTGGTGGCACCACATGGCAGTAGCAGGTCAAACTCATGTCCGTTTCAGAGGTGTGATAGAGAATGGAACCGAATCTCTGAAAAGATTCACGAGGTTGGTTGCATCTGATCATATGCATATGCTAGTTATACTATTGCTCCCTGCAAGATTGTTATTTGTGGAGGCATGCAATGTGATTCGATCAGTTTAAAGTATGGGTAGATGAATCATGAATATTCTTTATTGATTGATATTGATTGTCCCTTGCTATGCGCAAACGGGAATATTTAGTAAATGAAAATGAAAGTAAATATACGATTTTACTATTTTAGATATGTTCCTTTGTTTATTTTGTTTGTTGCATCAAGTGTTAAGTCGTTTGCTTATACGAATATAGTATAATGACATATAGTGTGTCGATTAGATATTTGTAGCGTAAGTGCAACAAATTCAGTTGGTAGATGTTGAGAGGAAATGTCATCAGCATCACATAAATGATAGCGTGGTTTAGATGTGAATTACTTGTTGATTTAAGTTTTCGACATTGAAACGTGATAAGGACCATTAGGTGGATGAAGGTGACAAAATAGTAGTCATGGTCTGGACCCTTGGTTCATTCTAACAAGCCATCTTCTTGGCAAATGTTTAGCAAATCACGGAAGCTGCTATATTGATATTTGACTGATTAATAATGCTATCACCTTGTCTTCCTGGTCAAGCAACCCTATGGTTCAGGAGTCGTACAGCGCCAAAAGGCCAACAACCAAGACTTTAGTACCAAACTAGTTGGGGTGGGCTAGAAATAAGTCCTAACCACATTAACTGAAAATACTTGTTAAAAAATGTAGTGATGAGAGCGCCAAAAGGCCCCGGAAAGAAATTAAATTTGCCGGGTCACTAACCAGTGGCGGACCCAGGATTTTTTCCAAGGTGGGAGGCAAAAAAAAAATTTTTGATAAAATTCGTGATACACTTTAATAAAAATGTGATATTTTCTAAAAACTAAGGTTTTTACATTTTTGACTTGGTGAGGGGCAATTTGATTTTTTGGAATGGTGCACTTTAATAAAAAGGTCCTAAAAATTTTCTTTTTACACTAAAATCTGAACTTTTTCGACGAGTCGTGGAGGGCACCGCCCCCCAAAAGTTAATGCCTAGGTCCGCCCCTTTCAGTAATGTATGGATATTTCAGCTTCATTGCTAGTTTATAGGGTAAATCAGCGAAGGGTAAAAAAGTTGATGCGACTAGACCAATTTGGACAAACCTCTTGGACAAAATCCTTTGTACTCGCCAATGCGCCATAATCAGTGCCGGAGACCGGAGGGTGGCAGGATGGGCACGTGCCCAATAGCGGAAAAAAAATGTACTGTAAATTTTCTAAAATATGTCGTTATTTTTGTAATTTGCCCCTCTAACGAATCAATTTATAGTGTAGTTTTTAAAAATTATCAAAGTTTGCTTCTCGACCATAATTTTATGACTCCGCCTCTAGCCCATGACCATCCATTCACATATGTCTGCAAAATATCCTTGTCGTAAAGTTGCTTATTGACTTTTGATGAAATTTAATGTTTGGTATAGTGTTCTTTCCCACAAAACACTGCTTTAAGGTGACAAAAGTGCTTTTCCGCGATACAAAAGTGATTTTGCGCAACATAGAGGATTTTGTCTAATTTGATGCAAGTCCCTTGTAATGTTAGCACTTTTTTTTTTTTTTTTTTTTTTTTTTTTTTTAATTTTTTTCCTTCCTTTAATATTATCGAATTGTTAGTGCGGTCATCAGAGTCAAAACAAATATCAAAATTGACCAAGTATATATAAGAAAAACTAACTAGTATATAAACACGATTTTATCGGAGTCGAAACAAATATCAAAATTGACCTGGTGTCTTTAAGAAAAACTAGCCGGTCTATAAACACGATTTTATGGGCTGGATGCATTTAATAAAAGTTGAGCGTTTTTACAAAAATTAACATTATACTGCAAAAATCCATGAATGTCATGTAACCCCAAGAGTAATTCCGTCCCGGAGGGTTTCTATATGTGACTCATATCCTTGTAAGATAACACGTCTATCTTATGTTCATCATTTTGGCATTTTACATTTCCATTGCCGTGACCGTGTCTCTAAACTGGTGAGCTATTTTGGCCATTTTCCAACATACAAATGTCTAATTATTGACCACTTGGCTAGTTGGCTTCTATAGAGTCAGCTTTGGATATACACTAGTTGCTTGAGTCTCATTTTGTACCCTTGGCCATTGGGCTTAGCCTGTTTCCAAGTGGGATACGATATTTACACGTCCTTTACACCCTTTTGGTATGATCCACAATACGCTGTTAGACACACGTGTGTAGGACCACGACACCTAGTAACAAGGAAAGTTCGGAGAATAATGCCAACATCATAGAAATCAAAATGGACCAAAATATACAGATACGTACAATGACATTGACCACTTATAAAAGGTTAAAAATGGATTTTTACCATTCAAAACATATGAAAAGAGTTATTTTGCCCCCTTTTTTTTTTTTTTTTTTTTTTTTTTTTTTTTTTTTTGCCACTAAAATAATTAAATGAGTGTGTATTCGCCACTAAACTTTGCCAAATGTGATTCTTGTTACTTGGTGACTTAACGAGAGGAATATTTCGTTAAGTCCTTTCTTTCGAATACCAATGTTATGTCTATTTGATGTTCTAATTTACTTTTACTCGAGCTCTTTTGTTGCTTCTTCCCAAACACGCGCGAGTAGAGTGCCATGATATTTCATAGAAAACACATATTAATTTAGTCATAAACTCTTTACAAAAAAACCTAGAAGCAATCATAAAAACAAATGCTTTGCAATATAAAAGTTAAAAAAAAATTGTGTAACTACAATCACATTGCATTATAAAGTCGATGAGATGAACATTTGCGACAAAAGAATTAGACGACTTTAACGCAATACATGCAATGTAATGAGCCTCTAAATGAATTCCCCGTAAAAGCATTACTCTGTTTAAAATGTATAATTATTGAAATCAAATTGGTCAATTTTCATCGTATGGTTTTATATTTGTTCATCCCAAAAAAGACATAAGAAGAGTTTTAAATTGATTTAAGAAAGGGATAATGATTTCTAAATGTATCTAACTTGTCACGTTTTACTAAGTTGTGTATGGAATCTTTAATTTTGCTAACTTGGGGTATGAACTTACTAATCTTTTGTGTGGTTGTGTACTAACGGGCTGATTAAGGTTTCTATTAGATTTATTTACATAAGTCGTCCTTCTCGTTAGTATCAATTTGCAAAATAAGTCCTAACGGTCGTTAAATGAGTAACAGAGAATTGCAAAAATCGTCCCTAGCTTTTTTTTTTTTTTAAATTTATTTATTTAACTAGTAATATTAGTATTATTATTTTTTATACATTTTCGTCTATTTTTGTCCGTTTTCTTACGTTTTTTTTTCATTTTTCTCACGTTTTTTTTCGTTTTTCGTCCGTTTTTCTTACATTTTTGTCCGTTCTTCTTACGTTTTTTTTCCGTTTTTATCCATTTCTCTCACGTTTTTTTTTTTTCGTTTTTGTCCGTTCTTCTTACGTTATTTTCGTTTTCATACGTTTTTGTCTGTCTTTCTTACGTTTTTGTCCGTTCTTCTACATTTTTTCCTTTTTCTTCCGTTTTTCTTACGTTTTTGTCCGTTCTTCTCACGTTTCTTCCGTTTTAATCCGTTTTTGTCCATTTTTCTTACGTTTTCGTCCGTTTTTCTCACGTTTATTCCGTTTTTGTCCGTTTTTCTTACGTTTTTATCCGTTCTTCTTACGTTTTTTTCTATTTTCATACGTTTTTGTCCGTTTTTCTTACGTTTTTGTCCGTTCTTCTCACTTTTTCCCGTTTTCATCCGTTTTTGTCCATTTTTCTTACGTTTTCGTCCGTTTTTCTCACGCTTATTCCGTTTTCATACGTTTTTGTCCGTTTTCTTACGTTTTTATCCATTACGTTTTTTCTGCTTTCATACGTTTTTGTCCGTTTTTCTTACGTTTTTGTCCGTTCTTCTCACGTTTTTTCTGTTTTCATACGTTTTTGTCCATTTTTCTTACGTTTTCGTCCGTTTTTCTCACGTTTATTCCATTTTCATACGTTTTTGTCCGTTTTTCATACGTTTTTATCCGTTCTTCTTATGTTTTTTCCGTTTTCATATGTTATTGTCCGTTTTCTTACGTTTTTTCTGTTCTTATTTTTTTCCGTTTTTGTCCGTTTTTCTTACGTTTTCATACGTTTTTCTCACGTTTTTCCGTTTTCATACAAAAAAATTTTGGAAAAATAAAAAATACTTTTTTGTAATTTTTTAGAAAAAAATTAAAAAAAAATCTAAAAAATATATTTTTTTAAAAATCGAATAAAAATTTTTTAGAAAAATATTTGAAAATGAAAATATTTTTTAGAAAAAATATTTTTCAAAAAACATTTTTTTAGAAAAATTTTTAAAAAATGGAAAAAAATTTCGAATTATTTTTAAAAAAAATGGGAACGGAAAAAACGTAAGAAGAACGGACAAATACGTAAGAAAGACGGACAAAAACGTATGAATATGGAAAAAAATGTAAGAAAAACGAACAAAACGGAAAAAACGTGAGAGAAACGGATAAAAACGGAAAAACGTAAGAAGAACGGACAAAAGCGTATGAAAACGGAAAAAATGTAAGAAGAACGGACAAAAACGTATGAAAACGGAAAAAATGTGAGAAAAACGGACGAAAACGTAAGAAAAATGGACAAAAACATATGAAAACTAAAAAACGTAAGAAGAACGGACAAAAACATATGAAAACGGAAAAAACGTAAGAAGAACGGACAAAGACGTATGAAAACGGAAAAAAATGTGAGAAAAACGGACGAAAACGTAAGAAAAAATAGACAAAAACGTATGAAAACGGAAAAAAACTTGAGAAGAACGGAGAAAAACGTATGAAAACGGAAAAAACGTAAGAAGAACGGACAAAAACGTAACAAAGACGGACAAAAACATATGAAAACTGAAAAAACGTAAGAAAAACGGACAAAAACAGGAAAACGTGAGAGAAACGGACAAAAACGTATGAAAACGGAAAAAACGTAAGAAGAATGGACAAAAACCTAAGAAAAACGGACAAAAATGTATGAAAACGGAAAAAACGTAAGAAGAACGAAAAAAAAACGTAAGAAAAACGGACAAAAACGGAAAAAAAAAAAAAAACTGAAAAAACTGACAAAAATGTAAGAAAAACGGACGAAAAACGAAAAAAAAAGGTGTGAAAAACGGACAAAAACGGACGAAAAAGTATAAAAAAAAATAATACTAACATTACTAGTTAAATAAATAAATTAAAAAAAAAAAAAAGCTAGGGACGATTTTTGCAATTCTCTCTTACTCATTTAACGACCGTTAGGACTTATTTTGCAAGTTGGTACTAACGAGAAGGACGACTTATGTAAATAAATCTAACATAAAACCTTAATCAGCCCGTTAGTACACAACTACGCAAATATTAGTAAGTTCATACCCCAAGTTAGCAAAATTAAAAGTTCTATAGACAACTTAGTAAAACGTGGCAAGTTGGATACATTTAGAAATTATTATCTCTTTAAGAAACGTCATCTATTTTATATAATAAAACTGAATAATGTACAAGCCCATTAAGCTAGAAAAATAATTAATGTGATGACGTGTCTTCTATCCTATTAGTCAATAAATCATTAATGCTCCAATAAATCATTAATGCACCAAAAATGTACAACACCTACAAAGCACCAAGCCACATTCACACCTTCATGCCCGCTCCTGCTAACCCATATTTTAGTAAACTCATTAATACCATTTAATACCGATTCAAAATGATATGGGAGTTTCGTTCTCAATTACAAAAAATCATTATTCAATCTTCTTCAATATCCCATTCTTCTCCGTTCACCAATTATACAACCCTTATACGACAGCTTTTTCGATCTGTGTTTTTGGTTAATACTGCTGCATATTCCTTCTCAAAAACATATTCCTTTTCAAATTAATTATATATCGCTGCATAATTTGTAAGTTATTTGGTCGTTTTGTTACATCTATTCAAGTTCTTTTTAGGGTTTTGATTCTTCCATACGCTCCTGATTTTAACCCTATACACGGCAGTTTTGAATCACCAATCAAGAATTCAAATTAATTGCTCTTTCATGGAGAAATTGGTAAGTATCAATTTAATTTTAATATTTATAGTTTTGAATTGGGTGTTGCAAATTACAATTAGGTTTTTGATTTTGCAGTAAGTTCTATGCTAACAACATTGTAAAATCGGTAAGAATTGCTTCTATTCAAGTTTTTTTTATTTAGGCTTTTGATTTAAATCTCATAGTACAACTATTTTGATGTGTTGATTTGTTTTTGCTTTGATTTTTTTGCAGGTCATTATTAAGGAGTTTTTTTTGGATAATTTTGTTAAAAAGATAAGTTTTGAGACGATGGGTGCTAAGGTTAGAATTATTCACGTCTAATATATTTTATGCTTCTAAAATCTTTTTTTTTTCTATGTTATCAAGTGGCAAACAAGGAATCCAAAACAACAAAGTCAAAAGCTTATACAAAGCACAATAAGCGGATGAGCAGGTAAGCAAGTAACTTCCAAAAAACCTCTAACTATATGATTGCGAAAAGTGGAAAACTTTGTTAAGTCATGGAATAAGTATTTATGGTGTGGTGATATAAGTGTATAAATTGGTACATTTCGAAATTTTGCATTTTTGTATGACCTGAGGTAACTTGGACATAAGTTTATATTGATGATTTATTACTTTCGAAAAATGTAGTTATGAGGTGTCGATCAAAACAGTTGGTCAGGTTGGGTCGGCCTTTCAAACAACTCTAATGGAGCCATTACTTATATATCTTTTGTAATTCTAAAGACTATTTGTTACTGTATTTGTTTCAGATGTGGTGGAATAACAAAAAGGCAAAGACAAACTCAGGTGGTTGATGCAAGTAACCTTCAGGTTTATTTGTTTAACTTGGGCCAACCATTCATTCGATAAGCAGCACCTTAATCTCAACTTTTATATTAAACTTTTTGTCATTGGATATAGGTAGAAAATTTGACATGGTTCTTTTCAAATATTTAAGTACTTATAAGGGCTTATAGTTGTATGGGTCAAATGGTTAACAACTCCACCCTTAACAATTGGACCGTCCATTCATTCGATGAGCGGTACCTGAAACTCAACTTTTATGTTAAACTATTTGTCACTGGATATAGGTAGAAAAGTATACATGGTTATTTTGAAATATTGAAGTACCTATAAGGGATTATAGTTGTATGAGCAATTGTGTTCATTTTTTACATGTTAAAAAATTAAAATATTTTAAGTGTTTTGTGTTGCAGTTTATGGGCATACGACAACAAAAATGGATGGCGAAGATAAATTGCGTGATTCACCTCCACCGATATCATCTTCCGCAAGTATGATGGTTATTCCTCGCACATCTTTTCTACTTATTCACTATCATCTAATATATCATAATAAGTACTTTAAAATGTTACTTATAAGGGTGTTTGGTTATGTCAAATGTGTCAAATTGGCAGTACCAATATACTTTTATATACATGAATATGAGGAAGAATATCAGCTTTGAAGTTGGCAGTTAGCCCATTGTTGAAAGATCAACTTCTTAATGGCATTTGCATTGCTGCTACACTAAACTCAGTGCCATACATCCCTTGCTACAGCACTGAAGGATCATAGCGTTATCCTCCTTGAGCATGTAAGTGGTTGCATCTTTGTATATTATTGTAATTGCTATGTGTTTGCCTGCTTATGTTAAAGCATATACGCACTTTTGAATGTGTGAGTGAAATTGCTTATTTTCTTATTTTACCCGGAACATGCACATATAAAATAGGGATGTCAGTATCTCCATTTTATAATTTTAAGCAGACAAAAATTTTGAAGTATAAGCAGTTTCAATAAGCTATATGAAACACTCTAAAAAAATCCGTAGCTAATGTATCAAAACATATTAACCAATTTCAAAACAGCATCACAAGTTCTTCGCGCATTTGAATATGATATTACTATTGAAGTTAATGAAATCAAGGTAAATCTTGCTGACATGCGGTATTGGTGGTGAAACATTTTCTGA